>VRLP01003949.1:0-55834 GCA_009660295.1 Lophius piscatorius | reverse complement strand
ATTATTATTATTATTGTTATTATGATTATTACACATGTATACTTCAATGTTAAGTGACAATAAATATATATCAATCACACTATTTCATAATGTTTGACATTATGATGCTCGGACCTTCGCTTGAGGAAATTTTCTCTCACTGGACCTCTTAAAATTTTAGTTGAATACCCCTGCTCTAGGGAGTACAACGTAGAGTGACTCTAGGGAGTAAAACCTAGAGTGTCTCTAGTGAGTAACTACACAACCTTTGGCCGGGGATCAGCTGGGATAAAAGAAATCACAGCTCTTATATCACAGTTTAATCAGTTATATGTGATTCACCTCCACTAAATGTGTCTGAACTATTTCACTTTGAAGTTTTCCGTCCTGACTGCTGATATGGAAATTAAATGTATTTTAAAAGTACATTTACCAGTAACTCTGAATATTTATAATTTTGTCCTTCAGACTTTTGATAAGTTAAAAAAAAAGATACGATCGGGTATTCCCTAGAGATCGGGTACTCAGGTTTACTAATCCTATATCAGCCATTGCAGAGCTCTCATACAAGAGAAAACTGAAACGTCACTACTGCTATAAACATGTGTGTGTGTGTGTGTGTGTGTGAAATAGTTTGAACAGTGGTGGATGAAGTATTCAGACCCTTCTCTTGAGTGAAACTATAAATACCACTCAATGAAAATATTCCACCACAAGTTATAGACCTGCATTCAATAACCTGACTGAAGTTAAAGGATTATCATCAAAATATTCTAAAAGTAAGAAAGTGAAAGTAATCCCTGTGCAGGGAAATTCTCTTTACTCAGTGTTTCACTAGTTCTAGGTTTCTCCTGCAGACAGTAACGTTTGAAGTCATTTAACTACTTTATGCTGTTGAGAAGGTTAGTGTGATCTTTACGATCATCGCTGCCCTGTGACACCAACGTTTGTAGAATTTTATCAAACCGTAAAGAAAAAAGGATCTAATCCCCCTTTTAAAATCAACACATTTGGACATTTGGCTCAACAGTAAGGGCATAAGATATTGTAATCTGAAAAGTAAGTAGTACCTAGAGCTGTCAGACAACTGCAGTGGAGTAGAAACACAACATTTCCCACTGTGATGTAGTGGGTCGAAGTATAAATAAGTATAAATAGCAAAAATAAAATGGAAACAGTCGAGTTGTAGTACCTCAAACTTGTGGTTACAGTACTTGAGAAAGTGAGTTTAACTAATAAAATGATTCCAACTATGCAGCCGTTCATCTTACGTATCAACAAAGACCCTTCCCTTTCCCACACCCACTCCTGCAGAGCTGTGTTTTTTTCTGCAGAGATGAGGCTGGTTGGAGAATTGGACGCGGGTGGAACTACCTGCTCATGTCCGCGTAAACTGAAACCTCGGCCTGTTGGAACGGAAGTAAAATCACATTCTGCGGTTGCACAGATTGCTGCGCAGGACGTGGAAGAGAGATCCACTAAAACAGCTGAAGTTAAGAGTGGACGATCGTTTTACAATGTGAACACCTGCGCAGCGATGAAGACTCGCCACCATGAGTGGGACCTGTGAGTCGTGACCAATGGTGAGTACAGCAGGCGCCGCGTGGACCTTCACCCAGTGGCGTGAAGCCGAATAAGCGTAACAAACCTACCACAATCTCACCCTACTGTCAGCTCGGTGCGACACAACACGCGTGAGAAGTTGAACTGTTTCCAACACCTACCGGGAGATGAGCGCGCGCGCCTCCGTCCTTCATCCGTCTCCACCGGGCGACTGGGCTCCGCGAGCGTTGGAGACATTTAAAGGTTTCACGCAGGGGAATTCCACGCAAATGATTTCTCCGAGTCAGAATGAAAGTGAAATTAGATTGAATTTACGGGAATTACACTGGGAAATGAGTTCACATTCAGTTAAACAAAGTGTTTTTCTATTTGTCGGGGTGTTTTTTAAACGTAGCCCCCTGTAGCAGGCGTGACTTAAACTTAAAACCTATTAAACCAACACTTCGCAGAATCAAAATAGTACTTTAGGTACCTCCTACACATAAACAAAACATTATTAGTTGTATTCACATAATCCAGATTTTTTTTCTCCAACAATTTCCACCAGCTTGTGTTGCATTATAATTAATTTGGTAACATGTTGAGATCTGAAATAACTTTAAAATCATGTTCTACAAGAAGTAAATCTAACACTAATGATTTGTTGAACTAATTGCTATTTATTTGGCTTTACTTGTGCCACAATATAGCTTCAAATACAAAGTATTTTGTTAGATGTATGTTGCTGAGTTTGGTTTGCTGGACTCTCATGATTCATGTTTGACAGATAATTCTGATATAGAGTCATGCTGGCTGCACACAGGTCTGTCATTTTTCATCTTAATAATGTTTTTAAATTAAATCTAAATTGACTCAGTTTGGTGGAAATTGTTGCTCTATCTGGATTAAGTTAATTCACCCAATTTTTTTTTTTTTTTGAGTGTAGCTTCTGGCATGTAAAGGACATGGCTTTCAATCCCACTTAAATAGTAACAAATAAATATTAATAGTATTCTGAATAGTGCCTTTCAGGCAATTGTGATGTATTATTGGATTTTTAATTGTATACAGCATTTTTAATATTGTATACATCGTGTTTTACTTTTATAGTTTGTATTTTACTCAGTAGGGATAGCTTTTTAAAAAAAAACTCACAGTTTTTAGGACATTACTTCCTAACCAGAACCTATAACCTTAATTAACATTGCTGGTTTTTGGTAAGGCTTTTATATAGTTATTATTTAATTTTTTATTGATGCTTTTATCTGCTTTTGCTTTGTAGCACTTTGAGATTTGATCCTCAAATCTCAAAGTGCATTATAAATTAAATGTATTATTATTATTATTATTAACCTTTGTTTCGATTTAGTCCAAATCAGTTTATATGAATCGACTCGAGAAGATCAATCTCGTTTATATAATTTTATCCATATTTTAATCTAATATTTCATATTTTACTCACTTTGGAGAACGTTTTTTTTTACAAAAAATACTGTGGAAATAACTTCAAATTTAATTTGTGGGGTTCAATCAGGGGGACGACAGCGTAGGTCTTTATTAAAGCAATAATACTGATATTGATACATTATTACATTTAAAAAAAAGCTTTCACCACTTCCAAGGAAGTAAAATGTCCCTTTCTGAAACTTCCATAAAATAATATATATTAATATTATTTTTACACTTTTACTGATGCATTTCGTTTTTAGTGTAAAAAAATGACATTTAAATTCTTGTTTTGGTCTGTCCATTTGTGATAGAGATAACCGGACGGAGAAATTATGAAGGCTGCATATACACACACACACATACACATACACACACACACACACGAATACACGCACACACGCTCTAACATCCGTATGAACACACCGACATTGTTCCAGTTACAACCCCCGTCTTTCTTGATTCCATTAGACAGCAGTGACAATCGCAGGTATTTTTCCCTATTGTGTGCCGAACAATGGGAAATGACAGCATGAGGCAGAAAAATGAGAAAACAACAATTTTGAAGCTTAATTGCCAGAATGAAAGACATGATTGTTTTCTCTGATGCCAGTGTGATCTAATGTTTCATTTTTAATTGGTTTCAGTGGGGACATTTTTGTCTTTAACATGCTATGAGGATAAATCTCGTTTACCCAATGATTTATTGACATATTATGTAATCTGAGGTTGAGATGACAAAATTCTCTCAAAAATACACAACCTCTCCAAAACCCAAGCAAGATATATTATCAATCAATCAATCAAAGCGCCAATTCACAATAACTGTTCTCTCAATTTGCTTTCCAGAAATAGCAGGTCTAGACCAAACTCTTCATATAATTATCTTACAGAGACCCAACAAATTCCTCCTTGAGCAGCACTTGGCGACAGTGGCGAGAAAAGCAGCAATAATATCAGCTATGTTAATCCACTTTCTTCCACTTGACTTCCATAACTTCAGTTTTATTTGAATTTAATAATAAAAAGTTTCAGGTCATCATAGTCTTAATGTCTTTGAGACACGCCACTAAATTTCGATAAGCGATTAGATTCACTTGCTTTCATTCATAAGTACAATTGTGTGTCATCTGCATAACACTGGAAGTTTATGGAGTGTTTAATGATAATGTTGCCTAAAGGATTAATGTGAATAAAATTATCACAGGAGTAAGAAAAGAAAAAAACAAGAAGAAAAAAAAAAAAATCATACGAAATGAAAAATATTAGAGTAATTGTATCTCTCTGTGTATGTAGATAATAATAATAACTCATAATAATTTTTTATTTAGCCGATATGGACCGATCATAAAATGAAATCAAACTTGTCTCAGCGACAGGATTAGCAATGACACTACTTTGTAACGACATGTTGGCACAGGAACAAAGCCGTAGAATCACAATCACACGTTTTATACTGTTGGTTGACGTGTCTGTCTCCCTCTGTCCCTCTCACAACAACCTCTCAGCTTTGTCTTTGCTTCAGTTTCCTCGCTGTCCTGCTTCTCCCTCCATCTCTGTCCTGTGACAGGAAAAGGCCTCCCGCAGAAGTTAGAAATAATTACCTGGCTATCGTGCAAACTGATCTTGAAAACACAGTAGGTGCATTCAAATTCTTTTCCCGTACTGTATATATTTATTCTACCAACGTGTGCCAAATGTTTTCCTCCAGCATTCAACAATACTCTAATTCATTAAAGATAGAACAAAATGAAATCTTACTGCTGAAGTCATCCTGCCCCGAACCGGAGCTCAAGCTGCATAGCTGCACGTCAAACAACGCCGTGAGTAATTATCACTAATCAGACAATGTTTTGGCTTCTATGTGCTGTCCTTTTTATTTTTAATGCTGAGTGACTGAACAATTTTCAGAGATCCTAGTACTTTATTTATTGTTTGCATTACTATTGCAAACAACAATACTATTATCCAGGCCAAATATGTGTACGTTGAGTATTTGCCATGACTCATATACCTCTGTCCTGCAGGATGTTCTGACAACCTTGCTCAATCTAACCTGCAGAATGCAGAATTTAAGGCTCTCTCACACCTATGGGCTGATCACACAAGTCCTAAACTCAATAGGCTGCCCTTGTCCTGAGAGATCAGTAAGTCAAGACACTTTGATATGAATCTAAGAAATAATAACTTGTTGCTATAAACATAGTCAGGGACACCAACAAGGTGACCAATTTAATTATTTCAGTTTAACTCTCATGTTGGGTGATGCATAATCTTAATGTAGGCCAAATCTTAATCCTGAGTTGCTTCGAGGAGTCACTTTTTTGTTTTTTGCTAGATTTTAATATCCACATTGATTTATGTCACAGCCAAAAGTGTTACTATGTACATATAGCTCCCCCTAAAGGTGCACTTGTGGTAAAATGAGGGCGAAATCTCTCACTAGGGTCCCAGAAAAACTGTGTAGAATAACATGGACTTTGTTGCATTTCTATCAAAATTGATGCAGTAGTTGGTTTAGTAGTAGTACGGTTTTTTTGTGTTACTGTACCAAGGTACCTTTCTCGGTCATCTTTGGTACAAACCAGAGCAAACCAGGAACACCCAACGAATCCTGCAATTCTGGAGATGCTCTGACCCAGCTGCAACACGATAATCAATGTTATTCTGACTTCACCTGTCAGTTGTTGTAATTTGAGGGCTAATCGGTGTAAGGGAAGACTTTGGACTTGTCCTTCAGGGGAAATGCCTTTCAAAAGTACAGTACATTTCAGATCCAACAGCGCCGCACACATACAATAATGACTTAGGAGGACAGACAGCGGCTCACCCTCAGGCCAGTTCAGTGAGGCATGATGTTGAAGATAAGATAAGATTTACCTTTATTAGTCCCGCAGTTTGGACATTTACAGCTTTACAAAAGCACGTTACAGTAGGTGGCAATGGGAGCCCTTCTGCACTTTAGCGGTCTGTACCAGCACCCAGAGGGCATGAGGGTGAGGTGGCGATTACTTGGGTGTGTGTTGTCCTGAGCGGCTGAGATTGCAATGACTTCACTGTGTAGTTCTCTGAGTTTAGGTTTGGGGAGACTCGTGATTGTAATGCTTGAGTCTGGCCCAGTTGGTTACAGGTGACTTATTAAAAAAGCAGGTGGAACAATCAGAAGGTTGGACTGAGTGATGCTCTGGTACAGCAGGAGGAGTCCTCTCAGCTTGCAGATGACTAAAACTATAGTGGGGTTTATTTTGTGGGTGTTCTTTATGCGCATTCATGCTTTGATCTTCCCCGTCCCACAAAAAAGGCACAAGAGACGCTACTGATAAAACCTACTTATACTTTGAAAAAGCCCATGATTTGGACTTGGAGTGCTGCTCAAGGATGAAATTTCTTAGGTCCTGTAGATGATTATATAAAGAGTCTGGTCTAGACCTGCTCTTCCTGGAAAACACCTTGAGGCAACTGTTATTGTGAATTGGTGCTATATAAATAAAGATTGATTTATTGATTGATGATAAATGCAACACTAATTAGGAAACTGTGTCTGTGTTGACTTGTGTTTACTAGACTGAAGGAAACAAAGTGAGGTCAACAAGGACCCCGGCGAAGCAAAGGAGGAAGGAGAAGAAAAAAGTCAAGAGGAAGATTAGAAAACTATGCAAAGGGAAAGCGATCCTGTCCGCCATAACTGTATGCTACGAGATGCTGAACAGCATCTTTATGGAGTCCTGAGAGCTCCCTCCAGCAGCAAACAGAAACCCTTACATGTTGCCTTTTCTGCGTGGTCTGCTGGTTTACGCTGCCTTGAGTGGAGTCTGCTCAAGCCCCGGTATACCTCTGTATACAACTCTTCTGAGTTGTATACAAGTGGTTGAACGCTACCAAAACTCATTTGCTTTAAAGCCTTCATCTTCAATAGTGCACAAGAATAACTGATTTCATTGGACAACAGGAATATTGACCTGAGAAGCCTCCCAGCTGGACGGACACCATCTATTGAGTCAACTGGGATAAAAAAGTTTGACCAAGATTAACAAGCTGGACTCTCATGCAGTCACTTCCTGCCTGTTCTGCCAGGCAGAATGCAAAGAGATGAGTCAGGGACTGTGGGGAAGATGTATTGGTGTTGGTTTGCAAACATGTTCCCAAAACGAAAATAAGCTATGACAGGTACTTGCCCAGAGCAATGACAAGCCCAAACACGGACCAGATGTGTGACTTCTCATGTAGTTTTGCTTTCACTTAAGGTGAGAATGACTCGCCCCGGCACACTATAGGCTCCTCTTTGTCGTCTGACGCTGTTCTGCGTTGTCAACTTGATTGATTATGGAGTATCACTGATACTTTAAAAGCACACTCTTCCACAGATGGCTGGGTGCAGCTCAAACATCTGCCTATCCTGGGATTCATTCCGCCTTGTTCCAGTTTCTACATGTTGTGCAGCAACTATTTTCTTTCTTCCCATAACGGACATATTCCGAATGTAATTTAAATGTAAAAAAATATTTCCTCTCTTACTAACAAACACTCTCACAACTATATCACAGCATTCCACGGATGAGTTTATTGATGGTGGATCGCAGTTTTCAAAATCTCAGCGCAGAATTGCAGTGAGAAGATCCACACTTGAGCAGTTGTGTGGCTAAGTGAATGGAGTATGTTGAGAAGTCGATGCCAAACAGCTCCCTGGGTCTTTTCAATTAATAATAAGAATAATAATAATAATCCCGTAAGTCCCGTAGTTTCCCGTAAAGGAAACTAATGATGATGATGATGATGGAGGAAGGGTTGAGGTGTTAACCGTGATGATAAGTGAGCGATTTGCCAGGAGTAATACAAATGTCATGAAACATCAGGTTCAAATTAACATATTTCCACTTTTTCGTAGGTTAAGTTTGCAGTTTTGCAGAATCCAAGGCATCCATATATATCATCACAGACAGACCCCGCAGGATAAAACCTGACAAAGGGGCTCTGCTCCAGAGCTAACAAAAAAAAGTGAACTATGTAATAAATAAGATTAAAATAAAAACATAGGAACAGTATAAGCACCTAAGCTACACAACCAGACTCTAAAATCAAAGCAAACTATGACTCAGTTAATAATAAAAGGAATAAATAATATATCATCATCCAAGATGATGTAATTTATGACAGCTTTTTTAACCGTGTTATTAAAGCTGGAACAAAACTGTTTTTATGCCTCTTAGTATTACAACTTGGGACTAAAAACCTCCGTCCAGAAGGGAGAAGCCGAAACTCATTGTGTAAAGGGTGCAACTTGTCAATGTTTCAAATGTTGTTGACTATCTGCTGTGGGCATAAAAAGTTGACCCCGCGCTCATCGTCATTACGTGACCATTTCACAATATGATTGAGAATCTTCCTAAGCAAAGCGCCACGGAAAACTGAAAATGGCCATACATCTGAATTACATCATCCATGTGTAACAAAACCGGGAGTGTCACCGTCTCCCTGCGATGTTAAACTAGATTCAGAGCTGTTACCAAATCTATCCAGATGTTTGCTGTTACAGAATCAACCTGTCTGAATGTTTGAGCCGGGGCGAGCACACAGTAGGAAGATGTCCAGTACTTATTTATAAGTTACCACATATGATAAAAACCAGTGTGTGATGGAAGCTGGTCTGTTCTGTATTTCTTTATTTTTTATTAATTCGACAAAGGTTTGTTTTTTATTCACTGCTGTTTGAAGGAAGGTACCATGTCTCATATTCACTTTAATATTTGATTGTTGAATACTATACTAAAACATTTAGCTTAAACATTGGACATGTTGAATGTTGTTTCTATTTAACACCATGAGCGAAACATTGTGGCGAGTATTCAATATTTGTTGAGTAATAAACCGAGTTAAACTGGTCGGGCTTTTTCTTTGTTCTGAGTCAGGACTCACTGAAGGTGATCACAACCCTCGAGCGTAAAAAGCTGATTGATATGATTTTTTAAATTCTTGTTCGTGACACTCTGATCCTTGTCTGAGCAGCTCTGCGTGACACCTCTCTCCTCAGATACACATCTTCCTGACACCACACTCGCAGCAGAATTTGGCCCATTCAACAGGGTCCTTGGTCCCACAGACGTGACAGAACCCGGCCTTTGTCCCACCGTCGCCTACGGCATTCACATCATCCCTGAGAAATATAACGACGATAAGGAAGCAGAATAGTTAAAGAACAAAGTACACAAAGTTATAGTGATATT
Source organism: Lophius piscatorius (assembly GCA_009660295.1). Classification (NCBI taxonomy): domain Eukaryota; kingdom Metazoa; phylum Chordata; class Actinopteri; order Lophiiformes; family Lophiidae; genus Lophius; species Lophius piscatorius. The sequence goes on along the minus strand of VRLP01003949.1, from coordinate 46,646 downwards.
TTATTGTAGGCGGATGGCAGTATTTACAGAATATTAACAGATACTCTAAAGCACCCTTCTAAATGTATTATGAGTATCATATAAGATAAAGGGATTGATAGTGATACAACATGTAAAGACAAATAACCATCGAATTTGAATTATAATTACAATAAAGTATTGATAATAATTGATAATTGATTTGATAATAAGCGCCTACAAACACTATTTATTCATGTTTGTCCTCAGATAAATGCTTTTATTTAGAATGATTGTAAATGAATTCTTTATTCATCAAGGTAACTTTGTCCCCGTGTCTGAGTACAGGCGTATGCAACTGTGTTATTACAATGTTATTACTACTATACATTCCAAACGAAAGTAAATGTAACTTTTACATTTCACTAAGTATAATTAGAATTTGTTTTAATTTAAATAAAAAAGAAAATTTGATATTACAGGAGAAATAGATTGTACGGCACCTTCGCTATTTGTACATTTTACCAACTATCCCCTTTAATCATAGCAAATGTTCAAATAAGTCAGTTATTTAACAATTTTAAGTATAATAAACTTATTAAATCATGAAATTTCACAGGTTTAACCTGTCAGGCCTCTCAGGCCTACACACCTGGCACACTTCATGTTGTGAGGCTTTGCTACCTGGATTAAGTTATTGCTTGACCATCTTAACAGAGGCCTAGTTAGTCTCTCTTCAATAACCGAGGTGACGACCAACAAAAAGTATTTTCACATCAATGGGGATTGTGTATCACACATTGGATCCTTAATTCTACTAAACACTGTGACCCTCTATTATTACCCACCGGTGCGATCTCTGAAACCCTGTCGATTACTCCAGAAGGACGTCGCAGCGTAAATCTCTCAATGTTCCAATCCCGATAATCAATGGAGCATGACTTCCCTTTTCAGGCAGGTGGCGCTGTCCCTGTGACCGAATATTGTCTCATGGGCATCTTTAGGTCGGTCTCTGATACGGCGTGCAAAGTTTGGGACGGATTGGACAATGCAGTGTGTTGCTTTTTTGCACACGGGTTTAATGGGCGAGTTTCATGGCGTCTAACCACGCCGTTATGTTAAGAAAAACCTTAATTAACCTTTCAATATCTATACTTGGCGATTGTTGTCACTAAATTTGAAGTTGATCTGTATACGTACATGCCAATTAATTCACACTTCCTGGCTGCCAACAGGTGGCGCTGTCACTGTAATTGAATATAGTCACATAGGGATCTTCAGGGCGGGACTCTGATCCAACATGTGAAGTTTGGGACGGATAGGACAATGGAAAGCGTAGCTTTTTAGCACATGGATTAAATGGCGAGTTTTATAGCGTCAAGGCCACGCCTTCAAAGGTATGGATGAACCTTTGATTATTGTTTGTTTGTAGTAACTGTTTCCAATGACTTGTCTAATTGGCCAGCAGTTATGATGTCCTAGCTGAGGCTTTATTTTCAGTGGTTGTAATAACGAAAACTCCAGCTTTTGATAACTTTTAGTCATAATGAAGAAAGAAAGAGCTGATAAGTGTGCAAATTTTCTCGCGGGAAAATAATTCCTTGCAGAACAATAGGATCCTCTCACTAATAGTGCTCGGGCCCTAATTATTCAACAATATATGTGTCTTTTGTTGTTTGTGTGCCTGTCAAAGAAATATTTGCTGAGTGTTAATAGTGAAAAGGAAGAGAATCGACTCTAAAGCTGAATGTCATACACCAACAAACCACCGGAGGCCACTGTGGACTTCACAGCTTTTGTATCCTTTCGCTTTTCATTCAATCTAACATTTATCTTTATCTGCAGTCATGTCAGACGGCAAACTAACCTAGCCTTGTAGGTGTCTGTTTTCCTCCTGTTTGAAGTAATTCCAGACTGTGCGTCCCTCACAGAACCAGAAGTAGAGCCAATTGCTCGAGACCTGCCTCCCACACTAAGAGAAGAATAAGAGAAAAGTCTTAAACTCCTATTGCAGCTGTCACTGAAGATTCTACATGTTATTCTAATAAGACATCATCAAGTCTAATACAGTTTTTCAAATATCTTTCTACACACGGTGTGGTTTTCTTGAATTGTAAGTGTGCAGTGTGTGTCTGTGTTTGTGTCCTGACCCGGACGGAGGTCTTGTGAGACTGGACAGATTACTTCTCACTGTACCTCCAGAAGACGTCTTACTAGATGAGGTTCCTAGAAGAAGGGAGAGAGAAAAGTACACAGATCATCCGGAATATTCTCCCAAAAGCTCCGAGGGACAAATTCAGATGAGCCTTTATGTTCGTTTGGGTCAGCGGGTGGATTTGTTCTCCCATGATGCCATTTTTTCCTTCTTATGAATACTGAAGCCATGAACCTTTATTGAAGTGAGAGAGGGTTCTCTACTGTTCCAAGCCATCTCCATTTGTAGATAAAGCGACTGACTGTGGATGTGTGGCGTTTCAGAACCTGGCAAAAAGCTCTAGAGCATGTCACATCTCCTTCATCATCTTCATCAACTCCTTCTGAATATAGTCTTTTTAAAAGGTGATGTAATGGACCAGGGCTTGTAGTGATCAGATCTGAGCATCTCTCGTCTAGAACCTGTTATTAATGCAGTTTTTATTTCGTTTTTCAGGGGGTGAATACTTTTTGACACCAAACCAGTTGGTATTAGAAAACCTTTTTGATTAAATATATATTGCCTTTCCTTCCTGGTTAAAAGGCGACCCGTCATTCCCACTTTTACGTCGATGCTGGCCCATGGTGAGGATGTTTGAGACATGTATGCATCTTCCCCATACTTAGACACTTTAGATGACCACCATGGAGCTCTGAGATTCATTACTAATAATCTAAAAGCCATTACGCCACCATCGCTTGTTGTATGCCTAAGATGGATGGTGTCCACCGGAGACTTAACCACTGGTATTTTCTCATTTATTGGGCTTTACTGGGTCTGCTTCCGGCTTATCTCCTGACCTTTGTAAGTCTAAAGAGCATGGGAAGTCGTCTTCTCATGCGGGATAAATTCAAACCAAACTCAGAAAACGCCATTTGAATTTGCCGCTCCGCTGCCGGGAACCGGTTGCATGTGACTTGGATAACAGAGAGAGTCTCAATGAATGCATTTAAGTTCATCGGAAAAGACTTGGAAGTCAAACATCTGCTCGTAAATGTTTTCATGCGTAACTCGTGAAAAAGTCACACCCCTGCCCCATCAAGTCACCCCCCATCCTCTTTACTACCGATCTCCACTTAGCTCTGGAAATACATGAATATCATATACATGAATACAACATCTTGTGATGCACGATCAGCTCAGCTCTGCCCTCACCAGTGGACTGTCCGAGGCCTGATCTCTGCGGCAAACGAGAAGAGGAAGAAGAATTGATTGCCAAGGCAGGATCGATGGCCTTTTTTACTGTTGGAGGAGGAGGATGAGGAGGAGGAGGAGGAGGAGGAGGAGGAGGAGGCTTGTACTAAAGAGAGAAGAGCGTTGATGAGAACAAGCGACAGCAGTTATTACATATATAACAGCTGTTGCTCTCTGAACGTATTGATTGCGTGTGGACTTGACTATTAAATGTATTTGTACATGGTTAGTGGATGCTGGCGGCAGGTGTGTGAACGTCTAATATGCACTGCACTGGACTTGCAATGCACTTTTTATTATGTAAAACGTTTTTATTATGTACACACGTGTGATAATGGAGGTAGATGTGTTTTCATAGGTGATGGATTGGGAAGAGACACAGTATCTTTCATATTCATCATTGAACAAAAGCACATCCGATCTGGGTCTGGCAGTCCTCTTCGGACGTAAATCTATGACTATGACAAAGCAGGGATGAGGGATGAGGGATGAGGAATGAAGAATGAGGGATGAGGAATGAGGGATGAGGAATGAGGAATGAGGAAAGAGGGATGGACGAGTCATGTCTGACAGCTCGGCTTCAGGCTCAGAAGTTTGTGTTGAAGAAGTCAGAAACAAACTCAGGGTTTGTTAAAGAAAACCTGCCAGTGAACAGGTAAGTTTTACAGTGTAGGTAACCACGGCAACTTTGCTCGCCTTCTGGAATGGAAAGAAAACAGAGTTTCCCTCATGTCAGGGTTACCAAACTCAGTTTCCACTAAAACCACTTTATCCCTCTGGATTGTTTTGTGGACTTTACATTTGGAACTCTGCATTCTCAACACTAAATCACTGATCCTGCCTCCCGTGTTATCTGCACAATAATCTGCATTCTGGGTCCTGCTTTTGAAATGGGACATGACGTCTTTCTTTCATTAGGATAGAAAAACCGGGACCAGGACCCCGCTGTTTCTAATCTAATCATGTGCCGTAGTTGTTGCAGAGTGACAACGATGATTCTGCACCGGCTGGAAGGAGGGCATCGTGGCTTCCCTCTCACTGTTTTGGGATTACGTAATTGCATTTAATAAATCCACCATAACTGTGTTAAATAAATGAAACCTGGACAGTGATTGCACTTCGTGACTTTGTAATGTTAAAAAAAAAAAAATTGTATCATGAAAGGTTTCGGGAATACATCTTTGTTTTGATTCAATTCAAAATAAGTCTGATGAGTACATGCCACATAATACGAATGAAAGGTATCCTTTTTTCATTCAATTAATCGATGTAACTCTATGATATAGCTCTTAATCCAGACATTACGATGACATTTATTGATACGTATTCAGTAATAACTTTAACCAATGTGTGCTGGTGAGTACCTGTGAGCGTGCAGGAGACTTCTTGATGCTTCCTGTCTTGTTCTTGTTGGCTATACGAGCGGCTTGGTCCCGGCAGAACTTGATGTGTCTGGCGGCTGCGTCCTCATTGAACCTCCGCTGACAGAAGTTGCACTGGATGTAGTCTAAACACAAAGTAAACTTTATAACTACATCTAATTGAGTAGTATATATATATATATGAAAAGTTAAAAAGAATGAATCACACGCCCCGATAAGCAGACTTTATCGGGGCAGATCTTTTACAAGAAAATGTAATACTATACACCAAATTTCAACCATTTCAATCCCTTTTTTGTTGATATTTTCAAGGCATTTGACTCAATGTGCGAAGGAATGCTGCTGAACAAATGAAGGGATGCTAGTTTCAGTCCCGAGGCTGTGAAATAGTTCAGAAATTACTTTGTTGATCGCAGTCAATAGCTATATGTGGAGGGACACAAATCTGAATTTCTCGAGATGACTAAAGGGATCCTGCAGTGTTCTAGTTTGGGACCCACATTGATCTCAATCTCTACATTAAAGCAAAAAAACCCACATTTCTATGCTGGCGACACAGTGATATACACGAATGATCCCACCATATTACAGGCAGTGCAGGAGCTTCGGACTGTTCCACTCATAACAATCTGCTCTGCTGAGTTTAAAGTTGTTTTTAAATGCCCAAAAGAACAAAGTTTAAGGTCTCTCTCGTTTGAGCTTGCTCAAAATTATTAGCTCAAGATCCTGGCACTTCCACATCTTATGGCAAATCTACTGAAAGGGTTACCTCACACAAGTACTTCTTTTTCTTGTTTGAACAGCTCTTCATGTTTTACAGTGGATATTTTTGTATAACATGTTGTATTTGTTGCATTTAACTATGTGTGACTGCTGCTACCTCGACCGAGTCTCTATCGTAAAAGATAAGATTTAATCTTAACAACACTTCATGGTGAAGTAAAGCCAAAACAGAATAAAACGTTTTCTGGACAGTAGCCGTAATAGAGTAATCATTTTTTAATGCCATTCTTTCTTGTCTAGCTTTCATTCCACTCTCTATAGAGCCACTTATTACCTGGGTTATAGGTAGGAGGAGGGGGTGGGGGCAATGGTCCACCGTCCTTTATGACCTGACTGAGTGCCTTGGCGGCGCGGATGGTGTTGATGAAGTCCTCGTGTTTCTGGCGCCAGTGGGATGGTTTCTGAGGATGTTCTACCTGTTGGAGGGAAATAAACACTTCTTTCACAATTTTTTCTTATCTTTTATATTATACAGCGCCATGGAAATCCTGTCTTCACCTTGAATGGTTTGTCTGCCTGTCTGCCTGTCTGTCTGTCTGTCTGTCTGCTTGTTTGTTAGCAAGATTACGGAAAAACTCTAATAGACGGATTTGCATGAAACCAGAGATGATAACATTTTGGTGACATTAAGTCCTGACTTCACAACGTGACATCATCATTTTCTTAATTAACCATAGTAAAATTAGGAACTTTTTGAGTGTTGCAAGAACTTAAGAACTTAAATTAATGGCAGTGCATGAAAGTTAATCTCAACAATGTCCACCTTGGATGTTGTTGTGCCTTGTGCTCTAAGAGTGCTCTCTAGTTTTGTGCCGTAAATTGCTCTAATCAAAACAGATTTTACTGATGCAGAGGTCAACAACAGGCTTCCTTCCACTTCTCTTAAATAATAAACGTAATATCTAATCAGAATGACCAAACCATTACTCTAGGTCTAGGATTGCATGGATGGATCGATGACCTCAGAGGTAAGATCATTCCCATCGTGAAATTACATGTTTGTTGAACCCTAACAGTAGATTGAAACATGTACTGACAATGTCTGACTAAATTGAACCATCCCCAAAGATGAGCTGGAGAGTGTTGCTGTGGAGAGGGATATCCGGAAACCCAGCAAGACAGAGATTCAGAGCTTCAACTGCAGGTATGTTAAAATAAAAGTCTAAAAGTCAAATCATTTGCATAATTTCATTTTAAAGGTTCATCAGAGCACCAGACGGAGAAGGAGAGTCTATGCCTCAACTTGTTCTGGACCTTCATTCATTCGTTCATTTTCTGTAACGGCTCATACTGGACATTCAATGGAGCGGATTTTCCAGAGACAGTCTTTGTTGTCATGCTTTGATGTCTGTTAAGACTTTTTTCCTTCACTCTACATTCATGTCTGATGACGAGGAGGCCAACTGACCAGCTGGTGGTCATAGAAGCTGAAATGTCTGATCAAATATCAATTCTATATTTATAACATCCACCTTTGATCCCTTGAATCTTTGATCTGTCTTTGGGGAGGAGCTAGGTGCTCAGTTTCAAGAGTTCCTTGGATTCCTTTGATTTTCACTTGGGGATGGAGCTTGGGGCTCAGTGGGCTGAGCAGAGGCGCTGAAGTGGAAGGCACAGGAGATGAACGGCTACAGAATATTTGAGGGATACTCAGAGAGCTCGTTGAAGTTGTTGGTAGATTTACAGGCTGGCAATAATTCAAATCTGCATGATGTTTTATACTTTTTACGTTTACACTAGTACTTCATATTTTAATAATTTGTCACTTTTACACTAGTATCCTATACTTTTGTACTTTTTAACTAGCATCTTATTTGTTCTCAGTTCTTTACTTTTACACCAGTACTTTATACTTGAACAGTTCTTTTGAATTACACTAGCATCTTGTACTTTTGTACTTTTTTTTAACTTTCATACTAGTTTTTACTTTTTTACTACAACAATTTACTTTCACCCTCGTAACTCATACCTGTATACTTTTGTACTTTAACACTAGCACCATATACTTTGATCCTTTTTTACTTTTCCAACAGCACCACATGCCTTAATACTCATTTTTACTTTCACACTAACACCTTGTACTTTTATTCTTTTTTGCTTTTATGCTTCTACTTTTTCACTCGTACCTTATATTTTTTATAATTTTGTTTTTAGTAGCTCTAACTGTTCTATTATAGTTTTTACCTTTTTTTGACTACATTTTAGTTTTTTAGTACCCCTTTTTTAACTTTAATTTCTACTTTAATACATTTTTATGCTTTTTTTTGAACTTTCATTATTATTTATACTTATTTATTCTGAAACTACACATTTCAGAGTCGGCCCTTTTTCAGTTGTCAAGTTTTGCTTTAGGTAATAAGTTGAACCAATATTTGTACTTTTACCAGAGTCCTTCTCTACAGGAGTATCTGTACTTCTACTGAGTAAAATATGTGTGTACTTTTGTCATCTCTGCTGCATGATTGGATATTTGTTTTTAATGGCCTGATTTACCCAAATCATGCTTTTAACCAACAGGGCGTCGTTCTGTGGATGGAAACAGGTGGTCCGCTGTGGCGGAAACAGGTGGTCCGCTGTGGTGGAAACAGGTGGTCCGCTGTGGCGGAAACAGGTGGTCCGGAAAGGGAACAACAAAATCCAAAGTAGAAGAAGAAGAAGATTTTTTTCCTTTAATAGTGTCATTAATGTAAAAGAAGATTTGTTTCTCATTCTCTGATTGTAGAGTATTTAATTGTTCTCCTAACATGACTATGTGATTTCAAATGTTTCCTTCATTGTTTGAATCCATCAATCCAAGAAGCATCAAGATATCCAACCCATCAGTAGTTCACAAGCAAGAAAAAATGTGTGTGCTGTGTTAACTTCATTGTATTTTGCATTTTGGTATTGCTGAATGTTTGTTATGGTCTTCTTTTATTTGGAATTCTACGGTGTTTGATGATGAGTGACGAAGGTGCGATATTGTCCATGCACTCACTGAGTATCAGTGAGGTTCTGGTGGTGACTCCGGGCAGCATACCTTTTGTCTGACGTGTTTCAGTTTGGGCATGTCAGAGCCCTGCCTCCTCTGTCTGCTCGAGTCGAAGACCCTCCTATTTTTGGCCGATAATTTCTCACAGATTTTAACATGCCTCACCTATGAAAAGAGAAAAAAAAAGATTTCCAGTTTATAATCTAAATTGAGATTACAGAGGATTTTTAGCAAATACATAAATCTTTCAGCTAAAATCTATAACTATTCTAATTGACAATCAGTCAAGTATAACAAAAATAGAGTGTAAAGCTCATTTTTAAAGTGGCTACTTTGACACAGTTTCAAATGAACATATCATATTCACTTCAAAAAGACAAAAGACAAAACTTTTTCTACATTAAATATTCAATCCTGCCGTTTCCCTGGACTCAAATTGATTTACTTTTGTTGGAGGTTCTCTTTAGATAGGGATATTTGTAGACAAAGGAACATTGAGGCTCCTTTAAAACTGCTAAAATGCTTTTATTGTCACCGCTTGGTCATTTGAACCTATAAAACACAAACTCCAATGATTTTTTTGGCTTCAGGCTTCCATCAGCAAGTCAAACGTCCATGGTCCAGTTGTAAAGTATTGCACATTGGAAGAACTAAAAGATGTTTAAAGGACAGGTCATCAAAACATAAATGGCGACACATAATCAGGACTTCCACAAGAGTAACCAGACTCTTCATATGTCTGTGGCGTCGACTACGTTCCATCGTATATCAGGGAGTTTCACCAAAAAGAAGCATTTTGGATCAATAAATTACAGATGTTAGTTTATTCTGCTTGTTTGTGTTTATTTTCCATGTAAGCCCCATTTGACACATAATGTATCGTGTCGTATCTTATCCATTTCTCGTGTGAGTGTTTTCGAACCGTTAGTTACAGCTACAGCCCCGGAGAGCCTTTCAGGACTGCAGTCCCGGGACCCTGTAGGGTGACAGGCATCTTGGAATGAAAGTCTGCGATGATTGTTTGGAGCTGTTTGGAGACTGAGGTCCTGAAACTGCAGCCTCAGGGGTTGCAGCGATACCCCTTATGTTCTTGGGCCAAAATTCTATCTGCTGGAGGATTTTTGTGTCTCTACTCCTTCTGTAGGTCCCAACCCCTGATGAAGGTGGAATATTCTCATTGGTTATCACCACTATAGAAGGTCCCACTTTTCCATGAGATCTGTTTGACTCCCTGATGAACGTGTCTGAGTTTTTTTTTTTTTTTAAAGTGATCGAGGATCGTCTGCCAAGTTTTACCAGGACTTGAGGGAGGAAACTTCTTTTACAGACGAAGCACTGAGTCAGATCCTTAGCAGCGGGAGCTTTGCCGTCTGTGGGAGTAAAAGATTATATTGTGATTGTTGTCAAGAAGGTAAAAAGTCATGGCGGATACAAATGGACTGCAGCTTTGTCTTACTAAATCATGTGTTGACCATCACTGGGTTTGTAAGACTTTCTTTCAACCTCATTGTTTCTCTTTAGCGCATCTCATTGTTGTCCCAAACAAGAAAGAGGTCACCGACGGCAACTGGTGAACGAAAGCCTTCATGGAAATTTAGAGGATAAAAACGGGAAAAGTTGTAAGCTAGACTTGGCGATAAAAGAACTGAGGTCCCTCTTCTTCTTTAGGGGTTTATTATAGGTGGTAACCAACTTATGGACGCTTATGGTAGTCTATTACCTGGGGGCCTGGAGGGGAGCAGGAGAAGGACCCCAAAGAAAAAGGCAGAGAGAGGCGGTAATATAACTTAAAGGAATGTCAACTAGCATTAAACCCCAAAGAAGAAGGAGAAGAAAAAGAAAGAAATGCTCAGACTCGCTGATAAACTAAATGTTAACTTCCTTTGGAAGAATACGCACCTCTGATTCAGAAACGTAGACTTACTTTTACTTTGTTTACTTACTTAAGTGATGAAGATGGTTTGATTAAAGGAACAGAATCGGAAATTATGAAATTGTTTGAATATTTCATGGAAATGGGATGGAAATATTTTTTCCATTTGCCTAAATAAGATCAAACGTGCATCTAAAGGATGAAAACGGTAATGTACTCAAAATGCAGGAGTATGATGATAAGTATAACTTTATTTATCCATAACAGAAACTATATCAAGGTGACACGAAACATTCCAATTACACTTGTTTCATTGAACTCAATACAATAAAATCAAATTAACTGTATATAAAAATAACTGTAAACTATATTCATTTCTGAAATGGAAAAATGCAATAACATATTTCTGAGGCAACATTTTAAACACAATGTATCGTGGACTAATGAAGTCGACATTTAAGCTCAAAGAGTTTGGCAAAGCTACAAGATCGGCCACTAGAACAAGGTTCTTAAAATTCCAAGTCCCTTCCAATGAACATAAATCCTACCTTCAACTGAATTAATTAGAAATAGATTTAAATCTGATGTAAATAATTTTGCAGAACAAATGGAGGATCAACTTAATATTTATTTTTTACTTTGAGACCATACAAAGATTATGGAGATCCCAGCAAGATAAACTTACTTCCAAATCTATAGTCATAGTATCAAGAGGAAGAGTAATCATCAACATCAACAACAACAAATTCTAATGAATATAATTATTATAAAGTTTTAAATACACAAATGTTGCTGTTTAATAGCACAAAAAACTCAAAATCTTCATTGTAGGACTCGCTCAAGAGTTAAATTACTGTACAATCCAAATTGCACAAAGATTGAAAATGGCCAACCCACAAATTTCAAAACCTTATTTCTGACTATAATTTGCTCCAGGCCACAACAGCCCTTTTGTAAGCCTCTACTTATTTCCCGTTTAATGTTTACTTTGTATCTTGTATTTACACGTTGTTTATCTTTTCATTTATTTTTTCTTATCCTTAAGTGTATTTCCTCAGCTACTGGATGGGAGTGTGGGACAGTGAATAAAAACATACAACACCTGAAGGCAATTTGTCTCACCTTCAAGTTCCATCTTAAGTTATCGCTTGACTGAGGCGCTGTCGTGACGGACGGCAAAGAGTAGACAGAAGAACAAGAGAACTCCTTCCTGTTCACTTCTGGGTTCGCTAAAACGCTGCAACCGGTGCTGCAGAGGCTTTTCACCGAGGCAAGTAGGCGAAGTTTGTTTTTATGGACATTCCAAGTTGGAACTTGATAAAGTACGAGCTCCTGGGAAGCTCGTCGTCGGCTTTTCAGCAATTTGAAGAGCAGCGTACTTTGTTACGTCACACTTCAGTTCGCCTAAAGAGCATTGTCGATGTAATTTGCATTCAAATGAAAATAAAAAATGTGTAACACAACTAAATAAGGAAGCGCAATGCGTTTACCGAATAAAATTAATAAAAATAAACATTTCAGAAATGTCTTCTCGTAATTCACAAAATAAAAAATCCCAGACAGTTTATCTCGTAATTACGGGAAAGGGTATCGTAATTACGAGTATACGTGAAAAAATGGATTGAGAATATTTTCTCCAATTGCGAGGATTATGAGACACTTATAAATCTCGGTATGCTGGTACATGTACACGTTTCATCCTGATTTCTGAAAGCTGCGCATTATTGCGCAGTCCGTGAGTGACGTCACAGAAATGTAACCACACAGTGGCGGCAACTGTGAAAGAGTCATCTGTTCTTCCGGATAAGTTAATTTATTATTAAATATGCTTGGCAGTTTGGATGAGAAAATTAACAGTAAACAATCTACAAAATGACGGTTTCCCAACATAATAAGTGGACCACGATGGAAAACAGGAATGAAACATTATAAAATGGCCAAACACTATTGTGTCACACAACCATGAAAGGTTACAGCAGATACAGTTACAGATCCGTGATAAACGTTAAAGGACATATGCAAACAGACATATGCTCCTTATTCTCTAATTACGAGATATTTAAGCTACTTATTTTATTTTTATTTTTTTTGTAAACTCGATGCGCAAAACGTCCGTACCCTAATTGCCTGTATTCTTCCTTTTTCTCATTCCAAATATATTCATGAAAAATTTAATATTTTTAAATGCGGAAGATCAAATTCACTGTTTGAGTACCGATAATTAACAAAATAAAGTAGCCTAAAAGGAGAAGGAACGGATCAAAAGCTATGGTCGTTATGGTTACCAGTATGATTTATCTTGAAGCCGTGAAGGGTGTTTAAATTATTGACAGATAGACTAGAATCCTCAGTCTGCACATTAGTTACAGTATGTGTCTCTCAGAGCACTTATTATCAATCTGTGCCCTTTTGATTCCAAGCAGTAGGACCAGATAGTTACATCAAGATGGCTAATAAACCAAAGCCAATGCTGACAGTGGTCAAACTTTGGAGAGCTGTGATATTAAGTATTTCAGAGACATTAACAGTTGAGAACTTAAAAAAAAAAAAAATCGTACATCATTTAGAACCTAAAGACATGGTGCTCCACATTGTTCGTGACTTACAGGGTCAGATAATTAGTTTTGATTTTGTTCTCCTTTTCTGCAGAATGTAAGTAGATTATGACCGATGTTAGTGAATGAATAATATTAAGCCCCAGGTGTGAATATCCAGAGGTTATCTTTATTCACTTTGCCTCAACAGAACAGCACCAATTCTCGGGGCATTATACGGCTCCGTTTATTCACAGATAAGAAAAGAGAAAATGAAGAACTTTAATTTTTTAATAGTCACATTGACATGCAAATATGTGTATTCCTACCATTCAGGCCTGCTGAAGCAAGATCTGTTATTCATTATCTTTATTTTGCATAAATACATTCATTCGTTCATTGTAGCCTACTTCTATTTTACTAGAAAGTTACAGCCATCAGTTTTTGTTTAGAGGTTCGAAGTTATGGTTCATATATTGTTGATCAATCATGATCAGGGTCCAGTCAGATATTAATTTCAGGTCATATTTCATAAAATGACTATTAACTTGAATATTACCATTCATACTAGTCAGTGGAGCGTGATGCCTTTCCATTTCAGATACTTCCTAGTTTTGACCACTAGATGTCAGTGTTGACCAGGTGTCCTTTCACTTTTAAATGGTTCAGTTTAATTAAAACGCTCTCAGTTCAACTTTCACTTTTAGAAAAAGTAAATCTCCACATATGTGTGCATTTTTGATATATTAAACTGTTCGTTTTAGAATACAATTGTTTTGTATAAATCATTATTTTATTATACAAATTATTTTATATTTCCAATTACTTTATTATTGTAACTATTTTTTTTTATCACTCCTACATATGACTGGACCTGTAAATAAACTGGACTGGACAACACAGATGTTTTGTGTAAGGAGGGTAAAGGCTGCATTCAAATGCTAATGAGACTGAGGTCTTTTGGTGTGCGCGGGCATCTGCTAAAGATTGTCAATGACAGTGTGGAAACATCAATAATTTTCTAATGTGACCTACTGGGGTGGAGGAAGCCCAGAGAGAGACAGGAAAAGACAGTTGATTCCTCCTCCTCACACAAACTAAACACCATGTCGGCATCTGTCAATTGCACAAGTTCACATTAGTAAACCGGACTGCTTTAACTTGAATGCTGATCTTGGAGATTGGACTCTTCCTTCTATTTCTATTCTATTTATCTCATATTTTATATCTTTATTTAGATGTATTTGTGCATTTCTACTTCACCCTTTTTCTTAATTGTTATGTATATGTGTGTGTGTCTGTCTGTGTGTGTGCGTGTGTGTGTGAGAGAGTGTGTGTGTGTGTGTGTGAGAGAGTGTGTATAGTTTTGTATATAGAACTGCTGGATGACTGGGCAATTATGGCAAATTTGATACGGGAGACAGGTAGAAAGGTACTTGGTGTCTCTAAAGCGGACAATAATACAAAAAATACGACACAATGCGAAGAGTGAGGTGGCAAAGGCTAAACAAGAGGCCTATGATGAGTTTTATGAGAGGTTTGACATTAAGGAAGGAGAAGAAGACTTATACAGATTGGCCAGGAAGAGGAATTGTGACGATAAGGATGTGCAACAGGTTTAGGTGATTAAGGATAGAGATAGTAATTGAGTAACAAGTGAGGGGTTGATTAGTGCAAGATGAAAGGAGTACGTTGGAGAATGGAGAAAATGAGAGAGAGAGAAGGTTGGAATATGAGTGAATTGTATATCAGGAAGTCCCAAGGACCAGTAATGTTGAAGTGAGAGCAGCTTTGAAAAGAATGAGGAATGTTGTATAGTATATATATGAGAGCATTATGACAGTGGTGTGGTGTGCAGTAGGAGTAACTGATGGGTTCAAGGTTGAGACTGTACCAAGGATTGGCCCTGAGCTTCTTTGCTATGGTGATGGACAGGCTGATGGATGAGGTCTGGCCAGGAGTCTCTTTGCACTAGGATGTTCGCAAATTACATTGTGATCTGTAGTGAGGCCAGGGGATGGGTGGAAGAAAACCTGGAGAGGTGGTGGTATTCTTTGGACAGAGAAGGAAGGAAGGTCAGTCGCAGCAAGACAGAGTACATGTGTATGAAGGAAAGGGAGGCACGTGTAACAGTATTGATGCAACATGTAGAGGTGAAGAGAACTTGGGGTCAACTATTCAGAAGCAGCAGGGTGTTTGGAAAAGAGTTGTAGGCAGGGTGGAGTGGGTTGAAAAGAATTTCAGGAGTTATCTCTGACAGAAGAGTGTCAGCTAGAGTAAAGGGAAACACTTAAAGGACATTAGTGAGTCCAGCTCAGAGCTGGAGCTGGCAGAATTGGAGATGTGACCATTTTCTCTGGGAGTGACATGGAAGGAGAGGAATAAAAACGAGCACATGGGAGGGACAGCCCAAGTTAGACATTGGAGGCAAAGTGAGAGAAAGACCAAAACTGAGATGGTTTGGACATGTGTAAAAGAGGGTTTGCTGATATATTTGTTGAGGGATGCTGGAGATGGAATTGTCAGGCATGAGAAAAAGGGCAAGATCAATGAAGAAGTTTCTGGGTGTGGTGAGAGAGGACATGCAATGGTTAAGTGTGACAGAGGAAGATGCAGAGGACAGAGCAAGATGGAAGCAGCCGACATTTAGATGAAGAAGAAGAAGAAAAAGAAAAAGAAAGTGGATTATCCTGTATGCCATCAGTAAATAATGCTCTTATTTTGAAGGGAAATACGTATTTCCGGTTTCCATCTAGTTGGCTCTGAACTAGTTGCCTCGATGCAGCCCTCGCTAGCTAAACAAACATGGCTTTGCCACATTCTCACACAACTGAGGTTAATTCTACGCAGTCATACGCTACAGTTAATAAGAAACGTGCCAAATGCAAAGCTGTAGAGGGAGAGGGGAGGTATTGTTAGGCTTTAAGCTTACTAAAGCCCTAAAAAAAACGTGTTTACACGTTGCTAGCTAGCGTAGTTAGCTCGTGTAAGCTAGCAAAGATGGACCTTGGGTCAATGTTGTACAACAATTTAAAAGATGTTACATGGAGCACGACGTCCCTACCTTTAGATCAACTAGTCAGCGCATACAGACTGCCTCAAATTGTCAAGCTGGGTAACGGTTAGTAACTTCACGTCTATTAAGTTTCATGCTATAGTAGCAAAGTTGCTAATTAGCAGTTTATGTAAAACCTCAGCTTTTAATGTTGACATGTTTTGAATTTTTTACTTTCTCAGTTTATATTGTCATTTCATTGCAAATATCAAAATCAAATAGCCCAACATTGAGGCTCTGCTATTATCCAACTATATATTTGTTTATTTGCTTTTCTTATGCTGCTTTAACTGTAATTTCTTCTAGGTATTTAGAACATCATAAATTGTTTATAGCTTCACCATGGTAGTTGCTGCCCGGTTTCTGTGGTGCGCAAATCTCACGAAGTTTATAAGCCAAGTCCCTTCACAGATGTCTTCCAATCTCTCTGTTTACACACCCCAGCCATGGAAGAGAAGACCAGCAACATAAATAAAACCAACTAGTGTCTTAATAGCATTAGAATTCCATGGTACTAGCAGGGTCCGATGTATCATGGTTAGTGCAAGGTCCCCTCGATCATGGTTCCCGCATTGTCCAGTACATCATGGTTCCCACAGGGTCCCTTCGATCAGAGTTCTATGGAGCATGGTTCCCACAGTAAACCTAGGATTGTTATCTGTGCTTGGTCCCTTGGATCATGGTAACTGCAGGGTCCCTTGGATCATGGATCTTGGTACCTACAAGATACCATAGATCATGGGCGCATGGATCATGGTTTCTGCAATGTCCCATTTAAGTCCAATTTATTATTGTTGTTGTTATTATTATTATGAGCCACGGGGTCCTGTGGATCATAGCCCCAAAGTGCTATGGATCATAGTTCACACAGGGTCCGTGGATCCTGGATCATGGTTCCCACAGATAATGTGGATAATGGCCCCATTGATCATGGCAAGACCATAGCTGTGGACCTGAGTGATGCCCCCTGTTGATATAAGATCAGATTTGATTTATCCCAGGAGCATACTGGTAGGGCAATTATCCAAATATACTATGGACGAAATAGTAAACTGACATAAAATGTAATTGATGAAAAATTATTTATTATACCATAATAGAACAGTGGTTAAAAGTTAAACAGATCATTCATAATAATCGAATCAAACACCAGATAAACATAACTAGAGGTTTAAATGTTGTGGTATCCTTAGCCTCAACTTCAGGACAAAACAATAACGTCAGATTCAGATTATATCTTATAGTGTCCTGTCTCCATGGCCAGGCAGTGGGAACTGAGTCTGTACATAATTAAAGTCTTTTTCAGGTTCTGATCGGTCACTGTACTCATCTAGTCTGCTACAGTGTGCAGTCTGTTTAGAGCCAAATGGCATTGGAGTTTGTTTAGGGTTTTGTGGTAGACGACCCATGGTTCACGTCATTTTCTTTCTGCTCAATTAATCGTTCGGTCCATAGAGGGCTGTCCTGAGGCCTTTTGCTGTTAGAGGTGAGCCTCAGGACCAGCCTGCTGAGGGTACACCTTTCTATGATCTGAATGGTAGGGACAGCATATAACTGCATCAGATGAATTAATGTGAAAATACATTCAAAATATTATTTTAAAAGGAGAATGTACAGCTTAGTGTAATTCTAAAAGTAACAATGGACCAATGTATATGTCACATGTGTAGAAGGATGAAGGTG
Source organism: Lophius piscatorius (assembly GCA_009660295.1). Lineage (NCBI taxonomy): Eukaryota > Metazoa > Chordata > Actinopteri > Lophiiformes > Lophiidae > Lophius > Lophius piscatorius. Next base: position 29,019 of record VRLP01003949.1, on the reverse strand, counting down.
TGTTATTGTTCTTGTTAGATACAAAAAGTAGTGGTATATCTAGCTTCAACTTTAGGACCAAGCAGTAATGTCTGATTCAGATGATCCTGGAACAAGACTGCGGATGATGGGGAATTTACAATGTGTGCTAGCAAGCATATTTAGTATGGTGTGAATTTTGAAATCAAATGACAATGATTAACATTGATTATCTCATTACCATGGTTTACTGTCAGTAGGTTGGCTATATGAGGCAGAAGGTTAACCTTTTGTCCTGAAGTTGATATTTGTAACTAAATAAATGAACTCAATTTGGAAAGGGGCAAATTCCGATGTTTAGACGACTGGGTCAGATCATCTAAAGAACTGCAGATGACCAACTATTGATTGTCATTTTGGGGGTTCCTGGTCTGCAGTGGTTAGTACGTACCAAAGTGGTTTACGAGGGAAAACTGGTGATCCGGTGACAGTATCATTGAACTCAGTGCGTGGGAAGCAAAGATTAGCCTGAGTTTTCCACTTCCACAAAAGAGCTACTGTAGTAGTAATGGAAAATGTTGATTCCAGTTCTGTCAGGTCACAGTGCATCGCAAGGCTGTTTTGTTGGCCAAAGGGGAACCTACATGATATCAGGCATGGAGGTTTAATGTAGTCTCTTATCAGTGTATATTCCCATCTGCCACACTGCCAAGGCTCTGGGGCAGAGTGGTGGTTGTATATTGTTTTTTTAAGTGTCAGTGATGGCTTTTATGGGTATGGATTAGGGAATTAGTCATTCCCTGTGGAGGATAGTGACTTCAGTGTGCTGAGTAATCCAATGACTGGGCTCGAGTGGATCAGTATGTGAGGCTCACAAGTGGTATAAACTACCAAACAGTAACCACGGTATTCCTCAGGATATCTACTTCATTTTTGAGATAATAATCGTGACTTTATTGCCGTCTAGCCATGGACCACATGGACCATGGATGCTAATCTGCATCTAATTTGTATTATTAATGCTATTAGAGTCAAGACAACCTTCATTTTGCTTTTGGTTGTGCTTCATTAGGGGTCATCATAGCGGAGAGTTGTCCACTTTGTCCCCTAAATATCAAAACATGACTGAATATATCACAACTCCAATAAAGTATTTGATATTAATTTTGAATTTTTAGTGTGTCTTGATCTAAAAGTCAAACAATGTCTTCAATGTGACATTGGTTCTCGTTTTTTTTATTTTAGCCTGTTGTTCCATCCAGTACCAGAATACAGTGCTTCTTGGATTGTGAGGCATAAACTTTGTTCTGCTTGTTTTTATCCTTGCAGGTGAGTTGGTTGAAGGGCTCAGAGACAATGACTACCTCTTGATTCATTCCTGCCGTCAGTGGACAACGATTACTGCTCACAGTCTCGAGGAGGGACATTATGTCATTGGGCCAAAAATACAGATCCCAGTGCACTATGAAGGTGCGTTCACTGATATGAATTTGTCAAAGCCAAAAAAAAGTCTGATAAAATTTTAATCGGGGTCTCCTCAAAGGAAGAATTGTAACCTTGAAAGGAGTTATTTAAAAAAAAAATTTCGGCTGAAGATAATACCTGATCCTTCACTCTGTCATTTTCACTAATATGTATTTACCTATTTTAGGTCAGTTTAAGCTCCTGGAACAGGACAGAGATGTCAAGGAGCCTGTGCATTACTTCAACAGTGTGGAGGAGGTGGCCAAAGCATTCCCTGAGAGGGTGTATGTCATGGAGGAAATCTCATTCAATGTTAAGGTACATCAGCCGTGTCAGAGAAAATGACATGAACCATGATCAGGATACCAAGGCCTTATTGTGAAGTAGGCTTGTATTTGAGACATACCTTTATTTTATAAGCGACTAACCGGTATTTTTTGGCAGTTAATCAAATTAATAATTTCCTGTACCTAGAGTGGATGTAAAATGTCTACACACCTTTGTTAAATTCCAGGTTTTTGTCATGTAAAAATGAGACCAAGATAAATCATTTCAGGACTTTTTTCCACCATTAATGTGGCCTTTAACTAGTACAATTCCATTGAAAAACACACGGAAATATTTAAGGGGTAAATAAACTAAAATGATGTGATTGCACGAGAGTACACACCCTCTCATAATTGGGGATATGGTTGTGTTCAGAAATCAAACTCATGTTAAATAGTAGCCGGTGTGCACATGCCGTCATTTAAAGAGACTCTGATTAACGCCAAATCAAGATCAGCTAGTTGGATTTTTTTGACAGTTATGAAATTGCCTCTCACACACAGAGCATAAAAAGCATCAGAGGGATTTCACTTTTGAAGGTTTGAGTCAGGCGTAGGGTACATTCGATGGATCATGGAACATAGTTAAGACAGTCATCAACAAGCTGAGAAAATATGGTACAACTAGGCCTGTCACAGTTATTACATAATTCCCTGATTGTAATTATTTGAGTGAACTTCGATCATTTTTGCATAATTTTTAAAATCACATAAATTCATGTGTCTAAGAATTCTTAAACACATCTTGGATAATTTAGTGCCCAGACCCACAACCAGATGTTTGAATAAAATTTTCCTTGTGTGGCCTTGTGTGCCCCTATAATCCAGATAGATTTGCTCCTTTTCTGCTTAAATGCCACGGTGAGATTCCCAGTCCAGACATCCCAAGGTAACGTGATTTCAGTGACAGACCATGTTAGATGAAGTACATTTTTTGATGGTTTCTTCTTTTTACAGTTTCTACAAACCAGAATGGTTTATTATGGTTCATTATATAGGAAGCCAAAAGGCTCCCGTATTGAGATTTAAATGATGTCGGAGATTTTTCACTCCGGTTTTCATGACTGTCAGCAACCTTACAACTGTGCTCACGATTTGTGACCACAGTAGTGCTCTGTGTGGATTTTTTCACTGCGGCTCTGCAATACACAATTCTGAAAATTCTCTATTTATAATCCAAATGCGGCCGTAAAAAAAGTTTTCACACTGTTATTGTCAAACTTTGTAAGATATCTGCAAATTACGTATGGTCTGATCTGTGGAGGGGTTAGGGTTAGAAGAATTATCGTGGCAGCTTGAAGAATTATGAGGTGTTCTTCACTCTCGTATTCACAGCGGCACAAAATGACAGACTTACTATTCTTATTCTTCCAGTTTTTCAGAGAAAGTGAGAAATTAAATGTTTTAGATGAATGTGGTCATCTAAAATCACCAGGTGTAAATTCTCCTCTGTTCTCAGCCCATATGTCATGTTTTCACAGGTGGCGTCAGGGGAATGCAATGAAGATACAGAAGTTTTCAACATAACATTAAGCACTGGTGATGAATTGACATTAATGGGCCAGGCTGAGATCCTTTATGCCAAGAGCTCTAAAGAAAAATCCAGATTCAACACAATTTTTAAGAAAATTGGGAAACTGAATTCAATCAGCAAGATTGGTCGAAGCAAGATGCCGTGCTTGATCTGCATGAACCATCGCACCAATGAGAGCATCAGTCTGCCCTTCCAGTGCAAAGGCAGGTTCAGCACCTGTAGCCCAATGGAGCTTCAAATGCAGGATGGCGAACACACCATCAGGAACATTGTAGAAAAAACCCGTCTCCCGGTCAATGTCACGGTACCCAGCAGTCCACCCCGCAACCAGCATGACCTCCACCTCATCCGTGAGGGTCACCGCTACAAATTGGTCAACATTCAGACAAAAACGGTGGTCGTATGCTGCGTTCTGCGAAGTAACAAAATCATCCCCATCCATTACCCCTTCCACATGGCCATGCCAAGGTTCATTATTCCAGAGGAACTGCTACAAGGAGAGTTTTGGCTCGACACTATGGTACATCGCTGGTTCTCTTTCTGCCAGGAGCAGTTTGACATAGACGACTATTCCCGCGCAGTCCGGGATGTGCGAGCAGACTGGAACGACGATGGTAAAAGCCCCCAGAAAAACAGTGGGAATGGTAGCTGCAGTGGTAGCAGCGGAGACAGCTGCACATCCAATGGATGTACTAACCATGTGCAGATTCCTAGCTCGTTAACCTACGCCCGGGATGAACTCACCCAGTCTTTCCACCGGCTCTCGGTGTGTGTGTATGGCAGCAACCTGCACGGTAACAGTGAGGTCAATTTGCAGGGCTGTATGACTCTATATGGAGACTGGGCTCTTCTGCCCTCTGATAGCATCCCGTCAGACTCAGGAGAAGGTGACCACTTTTTCCCCGAATTGTTTGAGAGCACAAGCCAACAACCATCCCTCAACAAGTCTGACGTTCCCTACGAGGAGCTGTGGTTAGACCACTTGAGAGGTCAGATCCCAAAACCTTCAATAGATGAGGGTAACCCAGGAATCAACAACAGCTGTGGTACAACGGGAGGTCTGTCAAACCCTGTGGCTTGTCCTCTTGTTGAAGCAAAAAGCTCTGATGTGTCTCTTACTCCACCACCAGTCCCACCCAAGTCTGAAGCTGTGAGTACAATATGTCCTAAATCAAATCCTTGAGATATCTGTTTTGATATCTCTTACTTGTTTCTTGAGTAACTGCAATCCAGGCTTAATACTATAGTTTATAATCTTTTTTCCAGTTGTCTCTCTTTTCTTTTTTTCAATGGGTAAAATTTGGTGGCATCTAGCGATAAAGTTCCAGATTCGAGCACATGAACTCACCCATTACTATCCAAGAATCTATTGTGGCATTCAGGTGTCTTAAAGATGTTCAAGTATCCTATCAAGTGTGGAGGTTCCTTTAGATAAATATATTTAGATATATATCTATTTATACTGTATATTCTCTAAAGCTATAGGTAAAAGCTTAGATGTGAGAAAACTAATATTACTTGTTCTTCATAATGGTGGCTCTATCCCTCAGGGAGGGATTTAGCAGAATAAAAACAATCGAGTGTGAAACATAGCCATCAAATAAATTAAGCACGAGAAACCGGCTCAGAAAAAAACTGAGAGGTAATCTGGTGAGGTCGGTCTATGTCACCATTTTAGCATTTAAAAACAATCAACAAATAACTGCGATCAAATCTTGAACTGCACTGGTAGCCAATGTAAAGAAACCAGTACAACACACCAGGATTGGTATGTTGTACTCACCATTGCAAGAGTGAGTTAAGGTCTTAAAAAACAGGAAGGTTTTGAACTTAATTAAATGTCTTAATTGAGTTAATGTGGGGTAAACTTTAAAAGATTAACCAAAAATAACCTAGAGATTCTTTGACTGGGGTTTCTAGTAGTGGGTCATAGGACTGAGAAAAGAAGACATGTTGTCAGGAGACACTGGCGGATCTCATGGGGATGTAAAACTGAAATCTAAAAGCTATTTTAGATAAATGCAGATCAAAGCGCTGTCTTAACACATTTGTTACTTTCATTCTTTCAGTTAAATGTCATTAAATTTTCTTCTTAGGTGAAGGAGGAATGTCGCCTGTTGAACGCCCCACCAATTCCTCCACGAAGTTTGAAGCAGATGTCCTCAGTGCCAATCCTGTCTAAACCGCGGCAACAAGAAACCCGGTCCCCCAGTCCAACCCTCTCCTACTATTCTTCTGGTCTACACAACATGTAAGAACTGGAAACCCTCCGTAACACATAATACAAATGGCAAATAAAAAATTCAGACTATAGCTGCCTCAAGAAAAGGAAGTGTTTACAAACTTGGTAAGTAATCGGCAGACCACGGTCCAGACCCAGACCCAGACGCCGTTCTATCCGGACCCAGACCTATTAATACATTTTGACGTTTCTATTTTAACCAGCACAGCTTTTCCTCGCCTTTACAGTAGTGATTTTAGAGGCACAGGAAACTCTCAGATCAGTGCATGTGTTTTAAATCATCACATGAGATGCTGCTCAGCCTTCAAATGATTTATTCAGATCAGTGCTGCGACCGGACCCGGTGGGTTTGTAAGAATCCATACACGAGCAGTGGCAGGCTCTGAGTATTTTACTCCCACAATTAAGCTACCTTTAAATAACTTTACTGTGACACTACGGCTACAGGCTGTTGTCAGACTACGTGACAAGGCTATATTTAAAGAGACAGTACCTTTTACCATCAAGAATGCACCACTATTACGCGGTTTCGCACAAAACTGCATCACAAATAGGTATTGCATGTATCTCAAAATAACTGTCATTATCACATAATATTCTCTCAACAACCAGTCACATTTACTTGTACGACCACCAAGAAAGCTACAATGTAATAAAATTCAAGAATTTGAATTTTAGGATTCAACAGGGTTTCTTCACAGCCAAGCTGCTGATCATAAACCTATGAGCCAAAAGCCACACTGGCAATGCCAGACCACTGAATCCAGACATCCTTCAAACCACCACAGCAGAAACTATCAAAAGCAAACAATATTCTTCAGCTATTTGAGGTGCATCAAAAACCTTTAGATGTAACAAAGCTGTTCCATCTTCCTTTCTTTAAAAACAAAAACAACAAAAAGACTCAATGTCACTGAGCCTTTCAACGACACTGCTGTATTTCAGGCTATGCATCTTTGCAGCTGGTCACAGCAGCAAAATGATCTCTACAAATTCCTAGAATAATTCTGGGGCTGTACTAGTAAGTAAAATGGGCAGTTTGTAGTGAATATGGGGGGAAAAACTGTAATAGCTGTTTTATTAAACCAATTATACTGTTCTTATTTGATCTGGCTATTTGCAGAAAGCCAGTAAAATTGTTCTCCAGTAGGTCTGGGCGACTCTGGCTAAATGAGAATCACAATTCTATTGCCTTGAATTTAGATCACTATTCTCTTAAAGATTTTTTAAAACTTTGTTACACTTATTTGTGCTAGGCGAGGTTAGTACTCTGGACTCTCAGTCCCCGAACCGTAGTATGGAGACCTCGTATAAGGACTTTTTTTTTTTTCTTCGAAGCCAGAATAAATACACAATAAATACTCCTGAGTGGCTCCAAGTGTCAACAAAAAGGCACTTCCCACAGTATGGCGGTTCACCAGCATGTTATCATGTCATGCTGCTGTGGCTAAATACTTAACAAACCATAACTCCCATAAACCCCCACATCACAGGTACACAATCCGCATAAGACCACCTTCTTAAAGGGCCAGGCCTGGCTCCTGACCGCGAGTCGGAAAACAAACTGTGCTCCAAAACGAAGTACACAGACTTACGTATGGCTTTTTATTGCTTCATTTGACACTAGGGGAGCACATGAATGCATTTATACGTCTCTGCTCCTGCCACTCTGGAAAAACATTGCATGCAATGCCTGTGTTTTTGCCTTTCATCTTCTTTGAATCCAAAAAAACGCTACACCTCAGAATGTGAGTTTTTTTGGAGGGAAAAGCTCATTGTAGTTTTGGGGATTCATTTTGTTCTCACCTATTTCAGAGGGCTTTTCTTCTGGATTAATTCTGTCTATTTCTCACACGGGCAGACAGCCTCCTCCCCCGGTCTCCTTGTCTTTTGCTCGGCCTTCAATTTTGATTCTGCACTTCTGTTTCACGTCATCGTGCGCTGTCATTGGACGAGGGAGAAAAGTAAAGGCACTGGCTTTGCTGCAGTTTTTGTTATGAACTAAAATGCTACAGAATCCTTACAACTCAGAAATTAAATAGTGAATATGTCTGAGTCGAGTTTACGAAGCACACATTCATATTCATTCTTTGATTCTGCTGTCGCTTTAAAATTTTGAATGTTGTTACCTATTTCAATCAAGAGGTGGACATGAAGTTTTATTTCTAGTGTTATTATTTTTTCCATCAGTAGTGGAACGTCAGAGCAAGAGGCAGCTGATCCACAAGACCACACCTGCTACCCGTGTACCTGGGGTAAATCCAACAAAGCTGAGACGAGTACTACATTTCCCAGCAGCAGCCTGCCTTCAGATGGGATGTCGTCCAGGTTGTCATGGCCTAACAACTTCAGCAGAGTTGAATCGCACGGTATGGATGAATGTCTGCCAGCCAGCTGTCGAAGCTACTACAGTTACCCGAGAAAGAGGTCCCCGAGCACACCCAAAACATCCAGCTTTTTTGACTTTGATGGCCGAGAGCACGCGCTCTGCAGTAAGGACTTCAGGCTGCAGAAAGATGCTCTCAATCGGTTTTGCACCAAATCGTCAAGTTACAACTCAGAAATGTACAGAGACAAGACTATAGAAGAATCTAACACTAAGCAGAGCCTTTCTTGTCCCATCTTACCACCCAGGACATCAAAATCAATGATGTGCACAGATGTGCTGTCAGCATCCTTCTGTGACAATGAGCAGGAAAATAAGCCAGGTGCAAAGGAGATGTACTTAATGTCAAAGTCAGCTCCAAGCTGTCCATCCTTCTCTCACGGTGCACAGTGGCAGCCTCCGTCCAGTTTGGCTGGTCTCTCTATCGAAGAGGTGTCTAAATCTCTGCGGTTCATTGGGTTACCAGACGACATAGTTTCTCTGTTTGTGTCCGAGAAAATAGATGGGAATTTAATCCTGCAGCTCACAGAGGAGATTTTGTCTGAGGACTTTAAGCTAAGCAAACTGCAGGTGACCAAACTCATGCAGTTCATAAACGGATGGAGACCCAAGATCTAACCGACAGTATCCGACACTAGACCCTGTTATAAAGCAGAGACAGTGAGTCAGATGCCTTCAGTATAGTATGCTATGCACACTAAGCCCGTTTCTTTTTTCTGGAATTTGAATTTATGTTCTTGATGCTACGTGGTTAAGATGCGGTGGTTGGGGGATTTTTCCCAACCCACTTAAAATGTTTGACTGCTATTAACTAATTGAATGGAATAATTTGGCACTTTTCATGAAAACATCTGCACGCCAGATACTAAGTACGTTTACATCCAAAGCTCACAAGTGTTCACCTCGTTACACAAATCCTAATTGACACCAACAAATATAAGGGAAAACACTAATAACAGGACGACAAGACAGGAAGCTGTAAGAGATTATTTGTGGTCATGTTCTTAAAGGGCAGCATCACAAAATTCTATTTCCTGGATTTGTGAGAGGGCACCAGAAGCAGAGGATGTTGTAGCTTTCTTACCAACAATGAAGAACAGATTTAGACTTTTTAGTGGATATTTAGATACAACAAAATGTTTTTTATTTCGTATTTAGCAGGGCTCATTTATAAACATGAATCAAAACAGCCAATGTGATTCATTACTCTATGATGCATCTAAGCCCTGCGGGCCATCAGAAATGACTTGTGCTCTACTTTTTCAAGCTATTCCTGAGTTCTAAGCTTTGTCTGCATCTCCTAACATTCAGTATTTTTAAAAGTAGTAGGATTTGAACCTCATCTCTGAGCCTGTGGGGTCATACTCATATGCAGTTCCTTATTATTATTATTATGAAATGTAATAATTTCATGTTCGAGCTCGACAGGGCTGGGTGATTCTGGATAAAATTAGATTTGCGATCTCTTTTGCTGAGAATTGAGATCACAGTTCTCTCAACAACCTGATAGGGGTTCAACAAACAGCAGTTTAAGATAAGATAACATAGGAGTGTTAAGAAACTACCACTCATTTTTCTGCCCATGCTACGCTGGTTGGAATGCAAGCTGTGCTCCAATTTAAGTAAACGGAGAGAAGAGATTTATGCATGCTTCTTTTTTCCCTCATGTGACACTAGGGGAGCACTTTATATGAAAGTATACTTCTGCTGGGCTGCCACTGAGGCAAAAACCTGTCATTCCCGCTGTGCAGTTTGTTTCCACACCTAAGTGTTACAATGTCTAACAACGTGCTCTCATTTGCTGAGGAGGAAAAGTATAGGCGCTGGCATCGCTGCAGTTTATGAATTAAAATGTGGCAGAATTTGTTGTACTTCTGAAATTAGATTATATGTTGGAATCTAGATCGCTCAGTGCAGATGTAACATTGAAAACCTTTACTTTTTGAAGAGGGGCATCTGATACAATCAAAAATGTCAGTGTTCTATCTGTACTTTAATGTTTCATCGATAGTGGTGGTTTTCCTAGCCTTGTAAATTTAGTGCCGATTTAAATCAACTGGGCTTTGAGGGTCCTGAGAAAACACTCCTGCCGTCTTGGTGGGACATGCTACTTTACAGTAGCATTAGTAGTAGTAGGCGCATTACAGAACTATGCGTCTTATAAAGTAATATAGTCTCTTGTGCAGTAAGACAGTCTATTTGTCAAGACTCGTTATACGTCTTATTTCTGTTGGATGCTTTCAGTCGTGAGGATACTTGCTTTACCCTAAAGCATCATTGAAGTTAGAACTAAAAGTCCCAACAACATGATATCCTCCATCTAGACTTACACACAAAGTAGCAACAAAGACAGTGGACCACGAGTTCTGACAGTAGAAATAAATGCATAATGCACTTTGGTAGATGTCCTCCTAATTAAAGGCAATAAAGGTCATTAAAAATTAACTTATAGAAGACGGTCTGCGTAGAACAGGATGCACAACATACTTTCCACAGCTAAAACGGTACGTTCCTTATGTGCTCATTGTCTGTTCTTTGTCTCTAATGCAAGACTTTCTCTGCGCCTTAAACCAGATACCTTAAAAATATCTAATATTTCTTTGACTTTAATGCTTTTCGAGTGAGTCGGCCTCTTGTTGAGTGAAGAGGAAAGTCTCTACATGAATGTAAGGGAGCGATTTGTGGCAGAACCTGAGAGGCCTGCAGATGAGGTGAAAGCTAAAATCGACCGGCAAAATGAAATATTAGTTTATTACGATACCAAACTTCTTTTTTTATTCTTTTTCTGTGGCCCAGGTTCAGATGTACTGATGCAGCTATTTATGATAATTTAAATATATGCAGGATTGATTTAGTTGAGACTCCTTTTGTGGGTGATTATATGAAGGTGCCTCAGCGACAGCAGCCTTTCTGCAACCCAGGTCTGTTCTGCTGATTCTTTTTGCTGTTGGGTGTTACATTTTTACTTGATTTTTCTTTTTTTTTCTATCAAGCAAATTTTAATGATGTTTTTTAAAGTTGTTACTAATGTTGAAATAATTTTTGGTTTTTATTCTGTACAACATGAATTCTGCTAAGATTGATTAATCCAGGCATGCAAATAGATACAGATGGACAGGCAGACTTGACAGCAAAGACAAAGTTAGTCACCAGGGTAATAAAATCAGTCACACTACATGGACTTTGACCAAAAAACAAATGTTATTAAGAAATGGCACTTTGCAGAGCGCTTACCTCCACCAAAAACAATTGTACATGCCTATTTAGCTCGTCTTACCCATGAACCACCCCCCCCCCCTGGTTTTGTGGAAACTAGTTAGGTGGTTTTTATATAATGTGGAGAAATGTTGAAAAAACCCTGGCAGTTTAAAAAACATAGTATTTCTTGTCAACAGATAGTGTTGCAAACACAACCACCATGGTTTCACCATAATATGAAAGATATATGCCATATAAATATATTTATATATGCCATAAGATGTACGCATGTTGAAGCAATCCTCCTGTGTCAGTAATTTTACCTGCAGCTGCTGAACCACTCCCATTAAAACATGACTATGAAGCAGTTTATACGGATGGATACGCCATGTTGATAATGTCTGCCAGCTCTGGACTGATACCTACATGAATTGTGTTTTTTAGGTGCAAAAAGGGGTAAAATGACTGGTATCGGGTTTAACAGCATTTAGTAGTGGACATCATTACTGAATTCTTGAGTTGTGGCTTTACCTTTCAGTTAAACCTTTGGTTCCATATTTTTTTGAGTGTGAAATCTATTAAAGTGGATTAATTCATAATTCAATGTGTTTTTTTTTCTTTTTGAAGAAATAATTGAAGATTGGGCACCTGATCAGTTGCATATTGTGTTGTTCATGACACAATATGTCATGAACTGTATCATGTGGGTGCTGAAAATATGATTTAAGGGTGCAAGTCAATCTTCTCCACAGTGGATCTTACGTCAGACTCTATCCATTTTCTTCTAGACTGGATGGGCAAACCGCCGAGGCCCAACCAGCAAGAGTGAAGAGATGGTTTATATGAAACTGAAGTTTTACAATCATACTTAGCCTCCTCCCCATAAGCCTGGACAAAACTTTCCCAGGAAGGCTGGATATTTGATGCAGTAGTTCTCAAAGTATGTAAGCAAATTCATCGTTTTATTTTTTGTCATGGTGTTAATGCAATATGTTGTAGACCCATTTTTTTCTTAAAAAAAAAAAATCAGGTGAGGATAGTGAATCACAGATTACTCACATGTGGTAACTGGCACTAAAAATAAATGTTATAACGCTTACCTGTCCGTAGACACTAAGGTTTTACAAATAACCCTTATAGTGGTGGGAGATATTTAAAGTTTATTTTTGATATATAATTCGGGTGAGGATCAAGAACCAATGGATGAAACATTTATCACGCTAATTTGTGCCGTCTACCTTATTAGTCATCAGAAATGCTCATTTATTTTAGTTTTAAGGATTAATTAAATATCAAATGCATTTTGAAAAAAAAAAAAGCTCAAATGGAGGCCTTGGGATGGAAACAGGTTCATGATTATACCCCACTTAAGTTTGAATCATACATACAATTTTTTTGTATATATGTTAAACTGCCCAAAAAATTAAGGGAACACTTAAATCAATACAATGTAACACCAAGTCAGTTAAACTTCAAGGATATCAACCAGTTATTTTAAGGAAGCATATGCGATTGTGAATAAATGTCAGCAACTGAAAGGTTTAGTTGCACGGTAACCGCCAGACGTTCAGGGACCTTCTGGATCACAAAAACTTTATCTAATCTATCAACCTAAGCAGACATGACAGGCCTCTACACACATTTTAGAACCATGAAATTCAGATTTTGTCAAACAGTAGAAAATCTATTAAATAAGATTTTTTTTCAGATAGTGATAACTTAAACTTTTTTTTTTTTTTTTTTTTTTTTTTTTACTGCAAGTCTGACAAATTGAGTAAAGGTTTTAATTATATGAAACAAATAACTCCACATCATGAGGACAGTTATGTTTATTAGAAATATCAACCAGACTGAAGTTGTATGAATAACATCTCAACCAAACTCCACAAAATCATAAAGCCCCTCTCTTTGCCAAAAGGTGTCCAACCCTCCAGCACCGGAATAGGTGATTTTAAAAAAAATGTATGCAGACAAATAATATTCCTAAATCTATGTGTGCACTGTATGTCATGGTCATATGTCTACTTTCACAACAGTCCCAGTTTGTATTCCACCATCGTGTGTGGCTCACCCATCATCTCACTCTGGGCTGGATCTGCAGGGTAAACAGGACAGACACAGTGTGGTGGTTAGATGGATCACTCAGACAGATTGTTAAAAGGGAATCTATGAGGTTCCTCACCATTCAGGATGTCTTCAAAGCCGATCACTTCATCACAACCGCGCAGTGTATCCAGAGCCAGGTTTGAACTCTGCAAGAATGGGAGGCGCTGGATCTGTCTAGCTGCTCTGTACTCCATCTGCAGTTTGAGCGGCGCATGGATACCCTGGATGTTCCTCAGTGTAGACATATTCATCTTCTCCTGGTTCAGTTGGAACTGTGTGTCAGATACCCACACAAATATTAAGTAACACATGGACAAAATGTTCAATTCTCACCTATACATTTTCACAAGCTCATTGGCGATCTAGTCTGATCAAATGGGCTTATTTGGTCCAGCTGCTTATCTGCTTCAGACAAATAAAAACAGGTCTGTCATGTGAATGTGGAGATAATTTTGTTTAACTGTGACCAGAACCAGAACAGGTGACATGTTTACGTAAAATTTTACAAATTAGTTTGTTGGACATTTCAACATGTCAGAGTAAAAAAAGGCAAAGGTAAGATTAATTATCGATCCATAGTCAGGTTACTTTTGCAAATCTCACTAACGTCCTTCTCCTGCTGTGAAACGTCAAAGGTTTTCCTGCTCTAAGATCCTTTTTGCAGTTATTTTTAAATGACTGAGAAAAAACAATTAGAACGGAAAAATCTGGCTTGTAATGTAACTGTAGTCTAACCACAACCTGTACACCCCCAAAAGGTCAAATCTATGTCAAGTGTGTAGATGCTCTGTTAGTTGGACCATTTATTTTTCACATAACTCAGATTACTCACATTTTTTTCTGAAAGCTCCAACGAGTGGCTGGGAAGGAGCTCATTCTTTACGCTGGAGAAGCTGTTCAGCAGAAGATGAGATGCAACAAAGTAAGTAGAATCAGTGGACCATGTACATGCAATTTAGTCTCAAGATGTACATACTGTATAATTGTAGACAAAATACAATAAAAATTGACAGTGATACAGAACCAGCTCACCGAGCATCATTCAGTTTATATAATAGTCAACCTTTTTAAGGACATTAGAAATTAAGAAGTGCTGTGCGCTGTCCGTGTGCAACCCAGATGGATGTGTGTTGGTACTAAAGGGTTAACTCTCAGTATCTCCTCCATGCAGTCTACCTGTAGCAGGAGCTACAGGAGAAAGACTGAAGACAGACCAATGGACAGTCAGCCCCAGTACACATTCCTCCATTCCATGGGCATCCTCTCACTCACCCAAGATCGTTTTGAAACATCTACATGAAAATTTCACTGCCCTCTCCCCTAAGCATACAGTGGTATGTCACTAGGACCAACTATCTTTCCATTCACCAGTCTCTTCAAAGCTGCTCTCACTTCATCTTTACTAATCCTTGGAACTTCCCGAGTTACAATTCTCACATTTTCCACCTCTCTGTCTCGCTCTCAAATTCTTGAAATGAATCATTTCTCCTTTGTACTCCTTGCGCTCACTCTCCACATTTATAAGAATGTTTCCATCCCTATCCTTTATGAAACAATTCACAATATTTATCCAGGCTAGTACACTGTTTAATCGTCAAGCCCAACTGCATGGTATTGAAAGTTGAGCTAAAATCAAGAATATTAGCATATACATGCTAATAGAAATCAAATAACCCCTGAAAAAGAAAATGTGGATGAAAATTGAGTTACTATTAATTATGTGAAATATTTTGACATGTATGAGGATTAATTGAGTGTCTTACCCACTGCGCAGAGTTTCCTGCACTCCATAAGCCCCCTTTGGACATAATCCTGCTACAGGAACACTGTCCTTCATCTGAGAGTGCAGACCTCGAGTATTCTGTAACAGCATATGAACGCTACATATTAAAATATGATAATTAACATTCAGCTCATTTTACAGACAGTGGAAGCCAAAATTAACTCGGCAAACATTATTTGTAGCCTTGATGCTAACTAGCATTAGCTTGAATGACTAATCAAATTCACACATTCTCGATTTTTCAAGGATAGTAAAAAAAACAAAACGGAAAAATAGAAAGTTCAGTGATAAATGTACGCCACACGACAGATCAAGTATGAGCATGACCGCGATATGATAAGATAAAACAAAAGTGATGAGACTAAAGCCATACCATTGTGGTGCCGTTCTTCTACTTTCAATTCGATACAGTTGAATATCCGGTTTGTCGCACTTTGATGACGACATATCCGGCAGCTATATTTATCTTAGTATCTTTGGGCTATGGCGCTTAAAGTCTATTCTATTAAGATATTGTTGCGTTCTATGACTCTATGAATTGTATGCTTATATGTTCTTCTATTTAAAGGAATTGTAATCTGAAAAACAACACTACACTCACCTTCAGATTTGTTAATTGGTTAAAATCCTTCTGAGGTTCCATAGAGGTATCGGCAAGGGGGTATAGCTCAGTGGTAGAGCATTTGACTGCAGATCAAGAGGTCCCCGGTTCAAATCCGGGTGCCCCCTATTTTGTCATCATTGTATTTTCGCTGTCATTGAAGACAAAACGATCATTGTGGTTACACGTAAAAAATAAAATATATGTAAATACTAAAGACTGCAAATCTACATGATGGAGGAATGTTGTGCATTTTCACAAAAAGGACTGTTTGAAAGCTAAGTTAGTAAGAACGTTGTTACAATTGAATAACATAATTAATAATGCTAGACAAAATATTGATGAAAACAAGTATGTTTTAAATAATCCTCCTGTGTTACCGCAGCTAATTAACGCAACAAAAAAAAAAACACCCACATGATTCCCTCACATGTTTGCAAAGAGGATGTGGCATGGCACCACTGACCGATCAGCCATAACATTATGACTGCTGACAAGTGCCATAAGTCTGATAACATTGATTATCTTGTTACAATTTTTACCAGCCAGTGGGTGGAATATACTAGGCCACAAGTGAACATATTGTCCTTGTAGTTGATATAAGAAACACAAAAAAAGAGCAAGCATAAGAATCTGAGTAACTTTGACCAGGACCAACTGGTAATCTCTTGACAACTGGGTCAGAGAATCTCCAGAGTTGCAGAGCTTGTGGGGTATTCCTGGTCTGCAGCGGTAAGTACCTACCAAAGGTGGTCTAAGGAAGGACACCTGGTGAACCGGGTCATAGGTGCCTACGTCCCATTCATCAAGTGAGAAGTGAAAGCTAGGTTGTGTTGTCTGATCCAACAGTACTAATGGCTGATAGAAAGCTGCCATTACACACAGCGATATCACAGATTCCTGCGTACGGGACTGCATACGGCCAGCCCTTTTAACATTTATGAGGTAAGCATTATAAATTAAATGTATTATTATTATTATTTATTATTATCCATGATTAGCATCACAGAGATCAACAGTGTTATATTTATGAGAGGTGGAATTAACAAAAATGAAATGATAAAAACTGAAGGTGATTAAAATGCCTGTGAAATTAAATTGGCATTTGATAAACCTATAAAGATGTTTTAATGAGATTTGCAAATGACTTTATCATTTGCAGCACCCAATTAGTACTTGTCATTTACAGCTCACTTTTGAACATTCCTAATTCAATTGTGATTAGTGAGAACTATTATTCAAGATAACTATAACATCATTTTGATGATTCAGAAAGTTGGAGGGTCCAAATTTCGGTGCATAAGAATCGACTCAATAAGATCTAGATTGTATACATTGTGATTTACTCTAATAGTTAATATTTGACTCACTAGGGGCAACATTTTTAGGAAAAACACAGTTTTTCGGATACAACTTCATATCCAGTCAGTCCGATTTAGTCTAAATTGGTTGCATAAGAATGGACTTGATGAGATTTATTTTGTTTGTATTATATTTTAAACCAATAGTTAAAAGTATAATACAGCCGGGGAGCTTTATACTAAACATACAGATGGCATCAAATTTAATTTGAGGGGTTAAATCAGGGGGATTGCTTGTACAACAAAGTGGTTTGGGGACTTTTGGGGTTAAATCCTGACTGTCGGGGACGACAGCATCGGTCTATTTAACATTTTATTATTGATTTCCATTCATGCATATCAAAGTTAAAACACATAAATATTCATATTAATAATGATATATTATATTGTGAACGATACTAATAGTAATACCATAATGTTATTACTACTTATTATTGTATTGTTGATTAATATTCAGGACTGAAGTACATAGACAGACAGTTTTACCTGTTGACTGATAGATGGCGCTCTTAAGCAAGTTTTGCAAGGCCACCTTACAATGTGGGATTCTGGGCTTCTCTTTTTTTCTAAGTCAGACAAATCATTATTTTTTTTGCCTTTTACAGTCACTGTTTTTCCTAACTCATTGATTGATTGAGCAGCTCAGCAGATATCTTGTAGTTCACAAAACAAAGGGACAAAGAATTTTTCTACATGCATTTAGAAAAAAACTTTTTTTTGAAAATATTGTTTTTACAAGTGTTATTGTTTTATTATGATTATTCCTAAGAATCCAGAAGAAGTTTACGCACTCATACTCAAATTAGATCACATTAGACAAAATGCACTCTTTTAACTTTAAACAGTATGTTAATATAGAAGTTAATACGTTGATTGTTGAACACATCTTTCATCTCACTCTAATATGATTATTCTTGCCGTGATTTGTATTAAGTCTGTATCAATTCATTTATTCTCCTCTGATTCATTCTATTTCCCTTACAGATAAAAAGAGGGGTTAATGGAACAAACCTGATTATTAATTTCCTCCTTTTGAATTTAATCAAATTTAAATGATTGTTGCCAGTATTCTTGGATTTATTAAACCTAAAATAATTGATTTTCAGGGATAGTAGCATTGTGCCTATTACATTCTGTGTTTGATCTGTGATTAAAACCCTTTAAAAAAAAAAACTTTTTACATTGTCTGATTTTATGTTCGATAAAAAAAGGCTATGACATCATTGTGCTGTGTTAACCAGTCAAAGCGTAGTCCATCTGTTGAGGAGACGTAGGTCCTGTGGAGAACGGGGGGCTCTCCTGTGGACCTCGGAGTGGTCTACTGGTGCAGCAGCATCACCAGCGCAGCCAGGGAAAGACTCAATAAGCGGATCAAGGCCGGTTCCACTCTCTGGATTGCCCACTAGAACCTTAGGAGGTGGTGTGTGACGGAAGAATGTCAGCCATGTTGTCGTCTCTGTTGGTCTATGTCACTTCCATGCAGGACGCTCTACCCGCAGTCAACAGCTCAGCTGGTGCCTGAGACAGACTGACATAGACTTTTGTATAACTGCCTATACCTATACCCTCTATGACAACTGTATCTTGTAATAGTGTGAGAAAATGTGCTGTTTTTATATTGTTCTGCTCTTATTTTTCTGCCATGCTTCTAAATACCTGTACTTATGAGAACAACTTGCTCTTTGCTGCTGTAATATTGACATTTCTCCACCTTGGGACAAATAAAGGATTATTATATCTCTTAACAGCATGCAAAAAAAAAAAGTCTATGCATTTCATAGGAAACTTTTTTGCTGTATCAAATTTGATAGAAATGCCACAAAGTAAAGAGTTTTTGTTGGATAGGACGAGGAAGCTGGATACAGTAGGATAACCAATGAACCCAAAATTTGACCCCAGAGATTCAGACAGCAAGGTTTTGGCTGAAAAATTCCACTTATATCCACTAAAGGAGTCATACGCACAGATTACAACCTTTGGCTGTGACATAAATCGATGTTTGTATTAAAATCCTACGGAGCCCCCCTGGTGACATTGAAGAAAAAACGACTTATTATCTCGTGGGAAGGAGTTATTAAGTCGTGGCACGAGATGAGCTAGAACAGTGCAGAATAAAAATAAAATAAAAAAACTAGATGGCTGCCTTATTTCGAGCCTTTTTGAGACAAATGAGTTTATAAAGTTTAACAATACTGTGATGCAATATTTTCACCAGGATGTGTGTGATCTCTGTCCCTCGTGAACCTTTATTGGCACACTTAAGGTTGAGGAAATGTGTCAGAAGCATGAGCTGATCGTCACTCCTTCCCTTGTTAACATGCAGACAATCATGAGTGGAAGCTGCAGAAAAAAACTCCATGTCAGGAACACCCGCAGCCATTTTTCCGAACATTAGCTGACAACGACTTCCACAAGACCCGGACAAATAGATCATCAATGAAACATCTGCAGTGGTGTATGATGGTACTGAAAGATAGACTGGAAGTCTGAGGCAGGATGGATGACACACACATACACACACACACGTTCACACAAATACACACCAACGCTTACAGAAACACCTACACACATACACGCACACACACACACACAAACACGTTTACAGGCTAGAGTTACCTAGAGCCTGTAAACACATCGATAACCCTAACCCTTCTTTTGCACACAGATTAACCATAACTTTAAAACCACCTGCTTAAGTCCCGTTTCTGCAGTCACGACAACTCTGTGCGTGTTGTGACGCCTTTCTATCAGAACCATCATGATCTTTTTTCACCAATTTGTGCTCCTTCAGCTCTTCAATAGAGTTTTGTCCCCAAGATCCATCACTGCATTAAACTGAAATCAACTCTGTGTCCCTTCTGCAACCATCTCTGTATCATAATAACACCACAGGTCCAATGCATGAACGCTTTAATGACGAAGTATTACACAGCCCCTACAAACAGGACAACAATCTGAAAAGTTTTCCCTTGGATCCATCCCTCATCCTTATATACACAATCACAAACATTACACATGAGTGATGTAATAACTCGGAACACTATGTGCAGTATTTATTCGCTTCATTAGGATCCTGACACGATGAATATGAAGATAAATTTTATTGCTCCACGGGGTGGTAATTTTGTCCGGAGCACTTCCCCCATGCTGCAGCCATAAAATACAACCTATCAGACGGAAGATATACAAGACATAAATATTCACAAAGGTTAAGAAAAAACACTAAAAGTTCACTTTTCAATGTCACACATCATATCATGACCAGACAGACGTCTCCTCATTGTACTGACATGGGGATCACTTTTACTACTATTGTCCTTTTAAATAAATAGACTGCAAGGATAATGATGATGATGCTGATGATGATGATGCAAGAGCTCTTTAAATAATTATACTATTTGTTTTGAATGTGGGTAGATATGTGGGTTCTAGAGTTTGTAAGCATGTGTCGTTTTTGGTCAATAACCTGGGCCAACATTCACCCCCACTGAAGACCAGGACCACCCGACAAGTCCCGCCGTACTGGAGATGCTCCGAGTCCGTCGTCTAACCATCACAATTCGACCCATTTATTCACTTCAACACCCAATTTATTTTGCATGACCTTCGTGTACAGAATGGAAAAAGCAATACAGGAAAGAAAAAACAGAATATCTGCATTAAAACAGAAGGACAACGTAAAGTTTGATGTTAGGGATTAAAATCACGGAACACTTCGGTTACAACATCAGACAAAACTATAAACAAATAAAACAGGACTTTGTTTGCACTGTAGACCTGAATAAGTGACCAGAAGTAACTACTTTGAGTTCAAAAGTGTCATAACATCAGTGCTTAAATGTTCAGTTTCTGGTGCCTGTGCCATTTGAATTTAACTACAATTAAGTAGTTTTTAATAGAAAGAAGTTTATAGATTAATCACATTTTATGAGCTTTATGAACAGAAAGGAAAGTTGATGCTATTAAGTTTTCTTTTCTTTTTAAATTAATGATGGCATTCATTTTGTGAGTTCTCAAATCTGTGAAATTTATAATTTTTAGTACTTAAGTACAAGTTCTGCCTAAGTTTTGCCTAATGTATTTAATCCACTGCCTGGTGCCATGGTAAAGGGATGATATAATATAATCCTCAAGTTGATTGTAATTCGTAAGATATTGGAATTTAATTTACCATTACTGAAGAAAATAATAGGTTATAAAATGAGGTAAAGTGAAATAACAAACTTGATGAGTCCTCCTTACACCAGCCCCTCCGCGATTAACCCCTGCCAGATTTGCTGTAGTTTTCATTATTGTTTAATTAATTTTATGAAAGCCTTCACGAACTTCTCAGCAGGCGAGTAACGACCCCGACTGAACTAATCCAGTTTCCGATTAGTCTAGACACATGCAAAAACAAAACAATTAACTTTAATTCCTGCCCCTTCAGCCGTGGCAGATTCAGACTAAACATTGAAAGCAGAGGGAAAAAGGAAAGTCACAGTGAGGGTAGAAACAACTCTCTTAGCTGCTGCATATTCAAATGTCCATGAGACCGTGCTAACGGTCCAGAGCAGAACCAGCTGTTGTTTTGACTTCCGAACCAGACAGATGTCCATTATGCAAATACCCACAGAATGTACTCCCTCGCTGTGGGAGGAATGCATGGCTACTTTAACTCATGGTGATGAAACTTTTAAGATAAGATAAGATACAATAAGATAAGATGGACTGAGAGAGTCCGAGCCATGGATGAAGCAAGAGCAGAAGGTTCAGCTGTAACTGCCCAGTTTGTGTTAACTTCAACAGCAGGATATCGGTGAAAGAACTACAAACATGATCTATTTTATATCACATCTCTCCGTCAGCCTTGACCATCGCACTCATTACATTCAGGACCAACAGTTCAGTAGTTCTTCCTCTAAATCTCCAAACCTGGGCAGATTCAAGGATTAAACAAGACGATGTGGTCCCGACTGAAATCTGATTGGGCCCTGAAGTGGCCTGTTTCGGTCAGGTCTTTGTTTGAGTGTGTGTGCGTGTGTTTTTTTGTTTGTGTAAAATGAAAGCACAACTTCTGGCTATGGTTAAGTCAGTTTTATCTATATAGCGCCTAATCAGAATAAATGTTAACAAAAGGCACCTTCCATAAAAGGAGCAGGTCTAGACCGGACTCTTTCCTCTACAGAGACCCAACAACTCATAATGAGCAGGAACGTGGAGACAGTGGAGAGAAAAAAAAAACCCTTCCTGTGAACAGGCAGAAACCTTGAGCAGGGCGGAGGAGGAGAAAGGACAACGGCATGCACAGCATCAACAATGATATCAGCCTTTATAAAAGGACGATAACCATTTAATAGTAATTATAATAACTTCTGGATAGTTCTGGATAATACTGTTTACACTACTTCTATATCACAACCACTATTTCTACTAACAATTGTTTTAATATTTTATTAGGATCCCCATTAGCTGCCAATTTAATGACTTATAAGCAGTCTGCACTGAACAGTCAGCCATATGAGAGGAATTTATGCATAACTGTCACGTTTGTTCTATATGAGCCTTGAAGAACATTGAGCAAGAATAATAACTAGACCTTGGCTGTCGGACCTTACAGCCAGTGGGTATTCCGCAGAAGACCCCAATCGCCTGCTTTGTACAAGCAATCCCCCGTGATTGCACTCCTCAAATTAAATGTGAAGTTACGTCCGAAACAGGTTGTTTTTTTTTTATAGAAAGCTCCCCTCGTGAGTAAAATACTAGAACTTTAAGAGCAAAATTAGATATACAAGATAGACCTCCTTGAGTCTATTCATATGCACCAAAGTCGGACAAAAATTCACTTTTTAGGGGTTATGGCTGTAAAACAGTGTTATTCCTAAAACACTTTGTGTAGAATATAAACTATTAAAGTAAAATACGATATACTCTCAAGTTGATCTCTTCGAGTCCATTCATATGTTCATAATTTGGACTAAACGGGACCAACGGTTGAGAAATTATGGGCCGCAAAGCTCCCCCTAGTGTCAGAAATGTTACCCCGACCTTTACCATCCAGTTCTTCCTTACACTAATGTCTACGTGGGTATAAGATTGGACAATGTCCAATGACATATTGGACATTGTCCAATTGTCCAATTTTCCAGAGTTATTTCTGAAAAACAGTGTTATTTGTGAGAAGACTCCCTCTAGTGAATAAAATATTGACTACTAGAGTAAATATGATGTATACAAGATGGATCTCCTTAAGTCGATATATATCCACCAAATTTGGATTAAATGCGACCAGCAGTTGAGAAATTATGGCCTGAAAACTTTCAGAGATAAAGCTCAACCAAATGTGTCAGAATATACAACCGACCTTTCCCCCCAACCCCCCAAAAAAGAGAAAGAAGTGTTTCTTATTCTACAATCGCTTTTAAGCTGAACGATAGTTGACAGACATCACCTCCTGGCAATTTAAATGCACACATCCTTGTTTCACACAAACTGCTTTCAGAACACTGTAGCCCATAAAAACACATGAAATGAATTATTTAAGAAAATAATATGTAAAAAATGAAATGCTTGGGTCCATATTTATCATGTAAACGTCAAATAATGATTTTCAGTGGATGTCTCACACATACACGCCAATTCTATCAATATATGCTCGCCAAAATGAGCAGGTGAAAAGGGAGGAGGGAGATTATAAGAATTCTGTGATCTGCACATACTGAATCCAGGGTCCTGATTAGATCTCCTCAGTGCCTCATTGTTAGTCACTGGTTTGAATGGGTGCAAAAAAAATGAGTTTTTAATCGGCTTTGTAGATGTAAATGTCTCGTGTTTCATTCTAATGAGCCCAACCTGTGATTGATGAGAAGACAGGAAAACATGAGGTGTCTTTGTGTAAAGCACACAAGCACCCATTACATATTCACACTATTACCAAGTGTTCCCATTTTCATATCAGTCCTGTTTTTTAACTAGGTGTGCCAAATTTAGACAGCCACTCAGAAAGTGAATAATTTCCCTCCTTTCTACTCCTCGTCAGCCACAAACGGAAGCTGTGTTGTTCTCTCCTCTGGTTTTTCATCGTTTTATAATTGTTTTTATTCCTGTCCTGGTGTAAATAACGTTCACCTGCAGGCCCTGGAGAGATGGAGGCCGCGATGAATGTCTTTTTCAAATTGAAATGCGTTCTCGACGATCGACGAGGGTCTTCCCAGACCCTCGTCGATCTATTAAGACCACAAACACTCCATCAGTGACTGTACAGATCTTTTCAAGGGTTTATGGATCATTTACGAATTTAATACACACATAGACCCTACTGCGAGGAAGAACTGGATTGATTTTGGGAAAGGTCGGTTGCAAATATCTGTCACTAGGGAGAGCTTTAACGTCACATTTGGGGTCATGATTTCAATTTAGTCCAAATTTGGTGCATATGAATCCATCCCAGGAGTTTTTTTAACGTTACTTCCCAAACATGTGTTCGATTATGTTCAAATTGGCTAATATGAATCTACACAAGGATATCTATCTTGTATATATACTCTACTCAAAAAAAAATAAAAGAAACACTTAAATCACACATCAAAGATCTGGATGAATGAAATATTACAGTTAAAAATCTTAATGATTACATAGTGTAATTTGTTGAGAACAAAATAACGTAAGAACCATCCATGGAAACCAAAATCATTAATCATTAATCAATCATTAATCCGTTAATGAGGACTGGATTCAGACTCATACTCAAAATGAAAGTGGAAAAATTAGATCTCAGGCTGATCCAACTTTTGTGAATTTCCTCAGGACAACTCATAATGTGGTTCAGTGCTGTGTGGCATCCACCTGCCTGTATGCACTCCTACATCGTCTGGGCATTCTCCTGATGAGACCACATAGGTCTCCGGGAGGGATCTCCACCCAAACCTGTATCAGGGCATCCCGATCCAGGTTTCACCACAGACTGTCCGGGATCAGCTCCCGGACAGTCTGTGGTGCAACGTGTCGGTGGTTCATGCAACGATACATGATGTCCCATAGGTGCTCGATTGGATTCAGGTCTGGGGAACGGGCGGGCCAGTCAGTAGCATCAATGCCTTTGTCATCAAGGAACCGCTGACCCACTCCAGCCACATGAGGCCGGGCATTGTCAGGCACCAGAAAGAACCCTGGGCCCACTGTACCAGCATACGGTCTGACAATGGGTCTGAGGATTTCATTCCGGTACCTAACAGCAGTTGGGGTACCCCTGGCTAACACATGGAGGTCTGCGCAGCCTTCCAAGGAAATACCTCCCCAGATCATCACTGACCTAACACCACACCGGTCATGCTGGAGGATGTTGCAGGAAGCAGAAAATTCTATACAGCGTATCCAGACTCTCTCACGTCTGTCACATGTGCTCAGTGTGAACCTGCTATCATCTGTGAAAAGGACAGGGTGCCAATGGCGAATCTTCCAATTCAGTTGTTCCCTGGTAAATGCGAATCAGACCTGCAACTTCTGGGGAATGCAGATACCGCATCATGCTACCAGTAGTGGCGAAGGCACTGGAAAAATGCAAAACTAGACAATAATCTGCCAGAAAGGATGAGGAGAGGGAAATGGTCTGTGGCCATCAACTGCAAAACCATTCCTTAATAGGGTTTGTCTCGCTAATTGCCTCTCCTTTCAACCTGTTGTCTGTCCCACTGGCTCAACAGCAGGTGAAATTGATTTACAATCATTATTGCTTCCCGACTGAACAGGTTGATATCCCGACTATGATGTTTTTTTAGTAGTGTATTATTTCACTATGATAGTTCATATTTAAGTTGTCAGGGGGAGCTTTTTTTGGAAACGGTTTCTCGTCCGTAACTTCACAACAATAAGTCCAAACGTATCAAATATCAGCTGATATGCTGATATGAATTCCATGATTCTCAATCAAAAAACTGCCCACTTACTGCCCGTGGGATTAAGTGTGACTGTAATTGTATGTATTGTATTGTATAGTACTGGTTGTTTGTTTTTGGGTGTTGGCCCTGCGATGGACTGGTGACTTGTCCAGGATGTACCCCACCTCTTGCATATTGTTAGCTGGGATAGTTTAGACCCCAGACCCCCGTGACCCTGAACGGGATAAGCAGTAGGTAATGAATGAATGAATGTATCCCAGGGGGATTTGTAGACTGAATAAGGAAAGTATGATTATCTTTGTAAGCATATCTACATTCATGCAAAAAGGAAAATAACCACCATATAGTATAAGTTAGTGTGAGGCTGACATTTAGTACTTTTCATCAAAAATAACAATAATTATTCATTGGTGGTGAATGCTGTATGGATTGTAAAGCTACATAGAAAGGTAATCGAAACAGAGAACAGTCTTGACCAAACCTTTTTAACAACAAATTGAGATGAAGCCCAAACCTTATTTAATTATTCTATCAGTTCACAATATTATCAAGAATATTCAAATTTGGAAGGTTTGCAACCACTTTTATTGAACATGAAATCCATTTAACTTAATATATTTGGAACTTGATTCTGGGGCTTGAGTAAATCAGAGTAAACCAGCTTAGATTAGAGAAAAGTGAAAGGAAAGACCCAGAACACTATCAAAGCAAAGCAATGAACAATCTGAAACATCTCATATGTCATATTAATATCACTTTTATTTCAGCCTTCATGTAGTCCATTAAAGAACTTTCTTTGTCTCCCACATCAGCTCGCTCAAATCATATATAGAAAATATGAAACGGATGCTTAGACCTCTGTTAGATGGCCTCGAAGTCAAAATGAGGTTTTTAGTTTCATAAATGCAATGCACAATTAAAACCATGAGCTGTCTTTTCTGTGTACTGCCTCTGTCTCCTGGCAAAGAATGTGTTTATGTACAGATGATGAATTACCCAGGGCTTCATGCAGCTTAGCGATGGAGCTTAAACTATTCTGAAAGATTACAGTGCAGCCCTAGAGTCTGAGAAGAATTCACTACCATCAAATCTATCCATGAGTGCACATGTGGACACAACCATAATTTTATGTGCCAATGAGATCATAGAGGATGGAAGCTTCATTTATGTTTTTAATTTAAAAGTTTTCTGAGACACAGTCAGCAGACTGTGGACGAAGCCGTGTGTCAGTCATATAGCAATTTAAAGGGTTGGGATCAGGCAATCCCACAAGAGTACACTTCCAAATGTGCAGGCGGCACAAGTCAGGCCTGAAGAGAGGCAGTCTGCAGTACACTCATAACACAGTTTAATCAGCGTTTTTGCGTGGCTAAAAAACTGCTGCTTTAATGCTCCAGCTGTACGAAAAAAACGACTCACTTCGACATGCTGCTCAAATTAAACCTCAACAGATTGGTTCTTTTCGTGAAAACTGTAACACGGTGTATTGAAACAATGTTGCAAAGTCCTCAAAGTTATAAAAAAGGAGAAAAGTAAGTAATTGAGTAACTATATTTTGAGAGGGGATTGAAGTAAAGAAATAAAGATGGAGATAACTGGAAGATGCTGGCGATTCAGGCTGTCTATTTTTGAAGTGCAGGCCCGTTTTTATGTTGTCAAAACAAGTTGTTTGAGTGGCTCTACAGTTTATGACGGATCTTTTGTCTGCTCCATCTGTCCGTCCATTCATACATCCATCCATTTTCTTCCATTTATCAGGGTTGTGTTGCGGCTAAGAAGACATTTCCAGACGTCCCTCTGCACAACAACACTCTTCAGCTCATCCTGGGGAATCCTGAGGCATTTCAAGGCCAGATGAGATGTATAGTCCCCTTAGCCAGTTCTGGGTTTAACCCGGGGTCTCTTCCCAGTTGGAGGTGCCTGAAAAACCTCGAAAGGGAGGTCCTGGAGGTCCTGCTGGCATCCTGATCAGATGCCCGAATGACCTTCAGGGGCTCCTTGACGTATAGGAGCAGCGACTCCACTCCGAACTGTGAAAAATCTCCAAGGCTGAGCCCAGCCACCCTGAGCTGTAAAACACGGAGAACTGTGCTTTACAGCTCAGCACCTACACATACACCCACAGTTCATTCCTGCCGATAACTCACCGAACCACTCACCTGTCACCGAAGAACTCACCTGTCCGTCAGACGGTCCATTTTCCCTTCACCCGAGAACAAGACACCAAAATACATTTCCGACCAACTAGAAGTCTGATTGATTGTCTGAGAGCAAGATCTTTCTGTCACTACCCCTCACACATCTTCATCAATTTGTCAACAGATGCACAGTATTTGGAGCCAAACGCCACAAAAACAACAGAAGCGTTTCCAAAGCAAACTTAAAAGTGATGCACCCCCGAATGCACCGTTTGAATGTTTCATTTAGTGAATAATACAGACAAACAGACAGATAGATAGATAGACATTTAATAATGACCTTAATATGCACAAGACCTACTACTAAAACCTAATTGGCATCAAAGACACTGCATTAAATTGGTTTAAGTCATATTTATGTGGCAGATCTCAGTTTGTATCTGTTAACAATGAATCCTCCATGCATAGTAAAGTTACCCACGGAGTTCCCCAGGGATCTGTGCTTGGGCCAATATTATTCACATTATATTTGCTCCCTTTAGGCAACATTATCAGGAAACACTCCATAAACTTTCACTGTTATGCAGATGACACACAATTGTACTTATCAATGAAACCAGGTGAATCTATTCACTTATCCAACTTAGAGGCGTGTCTCAAAGACATTAAGACTTGGATGACCTGCAACTTCAAATTCAGATAACTTCCGTTCAGATAAAACGGAAGTTATTGTGCTGGGACCCAAACACCTTAGAAACAATTTATCTGATGATATATCTACTCTGGATGGTATGACCATGGCCTCCAGCACCACTGTGAGGAACCTGGGAGTTATCTTTGATCAGGATATGACCTTTGATTCCCACATAAAACTGATTTCTAGGACTGCCTTTTTTCATTTGCGCAATATTTCTAAAATACGACACATTCTGTCACAAAAAGATGCAGAAAAGTTAGTTCATGCATTTGTTACTTCCAGGCTGGATTACTGTAATGCCCTACTAGCAGGTAGTCCCAATAAGTCTCTGAAGCCCCTCCAGCTGATC
>VRLP01003948.1:0-55836 GCA_009660295.1 Lophius piscatorius | reverse complement strand
GGTCTCACCTCTATGGTGGGGTGTGTGTTGTGTTTGTATGGTGGGGTGTGTGTTAGGTGTGTGGTGGTCTCACCTCTATGGTGGGGTGTGTGTTGTGTTTGTATGGTGGGGTGTGTGTTAGGTGTGTGGTGGTCTCACCTCTATGGTGGGGTGTGTGTTGTGTTTGTAGGCCGTGTAGAGGGGGAACTGGATCTGAAAGATCTTGGCGGCACACAGCAGCAGCTTCTCTCTCTCCTCTGTGCTCCAGGAGCTGAACGGATCCTGGTTCTCGCGGCCGTGTGCCCCGACATCGTTGTTGCCGTCCCCGGACCCCCTGGCCCGCTCCACCGGTCCCAGCTCCTCCATCTGGACCTCGGAGGGCTGCTCGGCCCCCTGGTCCTGGCTCCTGGTCTTGTTCTGGTTCACATCCGGGGTGTCGCTGTCCTCCTCGGCAGAGTCCCTCTCCACGTTGACGGGTTCGTCCTCGCCCGGTGAGGACGGCTGGGGGAGGTCCCCCGGCGCATCGTCGGGCCCGCTCCACTCGGAGCGCTCCCTCTCGGTACCGGACACGCCTCCTTTGTGGCCGTGGTCCTGGATGCTGCAGAGGCGGTCCCTCAGGCTGCTGATCTGGACGATGACCAGGTTGATGAGGGCGTAGACCAGCTGGTTGAAGACCTCCAGGTGTTTGTACTCCTTGAAGCAGCAGAGACATTGTCTGCGGACGGGAGAAACGACAGGCAGAACTTCTGAGGCCCGTCGGGACAACGAGAGGCAGCGGCGGGGAGAACCTGGGTCGACCCGTTCAGACCCGTTCACCCGCCATGCTTCATTATTATAAACATATCTGGAGTGTGTAAGATGTCGGGGGGGCACTGACCTCTGGGTCCAGGAGCTGATGTAGCCCAGAACTCGCAGGGCATGTTCCTTCTTCAGCTGGAAGCCTCCTTCGCTGCTGTCGGCGTCTGATACTGAGGAGAACCGGGGAGGGAAAAAAAAGGCTGTTGGTTCTGGTGGACCCATCTCAGGAACATCACTCAAACATTCTATTCTGGGAGGAGAAGTGGACTAA
This sequence comes from Lophius piscatorius, assembly GCA_009660295.1. Taxonomy (NCBI): domain Eukaryota; kingdom Metazoa; phylum Chordata; class Actinopteri; order Lophiiformes; family Lophiidae; genus Lophius; species Lophius piscatorius. The sequence continues at coordinate 54,788 of VRLP01003948.1, read as the reverse complement.
GTACCAGAAACCCAGGCTGGCGTCCTTGTAGAACCTTCAAGTTAAAGGTTTTACAAGGATGAGGGTTGGGACCCCCGCCAGAACCGGGGCTGATGGGGGTTTGGGGGGGAGGAGGGGGACAACTGATACATTCAGGCTGCTTGTGTTTTCGGGCGTTTTTGTTAGCGTGGCATGAAAACGCTGACATGGACACACAGTTTTATTCACAGTACTTCATCATTAGAATAAAAAGTTTAAAGTTGAGATATTGGAACTTTACGACGGACCTCCGAGACTCTCCGGCACAAAAGACCTTAAACATGAGCTGCAGATTTGGACTGATCGGGTCTCAAGTGACCCGTTATTGTATGGGCCTTCACAAAGATCCACGTCGGGTTCCCCCCCGCTCAGAGGAGTCAAGTGTCGCGGCTGAATCGCTGACCTGAACTTGAGAGCCAACAGCCAGAACACAAAAAGCCCAACAATGAGACCCGATCCACCATTCAGGAAATCTCCCTAAATGACCAAGAACCAAAGCCCGGCGGGACAGAGTCTCCTCCGAGGCTCCAGAACAGCGGTCGACTTCCACGCCACCGCTCTGAGATGATGCATCAGCAGATCGGTGCTGACGAGATTTCTGGGTTTTATCTTCTGGAGAGCTCTGAAGAGATTTATCTTCAGGAGAGCTCTGAAGAGATTTATCTTCAGGAGAGCTCTGAAGAGATTTATCTTCTGGAGAGCTCTGAAGAGATTTATCTTCAGGAGAGCTCTGAAGAGATTTATCTTCTGGAGAGCTCTGAAGAGATTTATCTTCTGGAGAGCTCTGAACCCAATCAGACATTCTGATTCTTTGCACGTTTTGGACAGAGTGTAAGAACTTCAACCATCAAACAACAGAGCAGAAGAAGAAGAAATAAAACAACTACACATCCAGTACTAACCGCTTTGACCAACCCATTGTCCCAAGTTCCCTTTTTTTTTTTCAAAAAGCTCAACCTTCTCCTCATGTTTACTGCTGGCTGGTTTCAACCAGTCGCGGTATTTGGCGTCCTCCAACCACGTGTCGTTGAACTTTTTGCCCGTGATCGAGTCTGCTCAAAGCGGACATTTCATTTTTCCTATTCGATTGAATACGATCTCATTCATAAAATGTAAATTAAATAGGAAACCTCTACCAATCAAAGCAGAGTGCGCTTCGCGTAAACAGGAAGTAGCCCTAAGGGTCATAATTATGGGTAACAAGCTAAAGCACGGAAAAAATAAAACGCAAAAACTTCACAAAAAGATTCCTCACTCACTCGTTCTGCCACCGACAGAATTTTAACACCTAATATTTAAGACATTTCTAAACGTTGAACATAGGAAAGCGACATTTTGGACGCGTTCGCCCTTTGAACCTTAGGGCTCATCTACAAATGTCTTTTTGTCTAATAGACAGTACCAAACACAATGGGCTTTTCATTTGCACACACTTTTAGAAAACCTGGTTCATCAGCCGTGACCGCCACCCCCTCTCCAGTAAAAGCATTTCTGTCACTCGCATACACAGAAACACATGCTGCTGCAGCAAATCTGGGGTCAGGGGTCGTCTACTGACACAACACATGGAGCTGCCAGTCTTGTAGACAGAGCTGTCACAGCTGACGGAGTCCGCAACTACATTTAGGCGACGCCACGCTAACAGAAACAAGTATCCGTAGCACCCAGTGCTATCACGTTCATAGAATACAGCAATTTACCAAAGATCGGATTCATTAATATCAGGACTGCGACTTACGACTATTTTTAAAGTCGATTAATCGTTACAAAAATCAAGCAATTAATCGGATCAAACCTTTCTCCTGGTTCAATAAAGGTTAAGTAAAAATAAAAATAAATGTTCTTATTTTGCAATCAGCCTTTGAACCTAGCTTTCGGTTGTTTTAGGCGAGGATTACATATCTCATCAGGTCTGGGAGCGCCTCAGGACCACCTGAGATGAGCTGGAGAGTGTTGCTGGGGAGAGGGAGGTTTACCGCTTGGCTTGCTTCCACCTGAACCCAAGCCCGGTTCAATCGGGAGAGAGTAAACGGGCGAATGGTGGAAAGGCGTCCTCTAGTTTGGCCTCAGCACCAAACAACACTAATTAGAAAGCACTCAGAGCGCGAACTTCCGCCAAGGCCCAGCAGACATCATCGTGAACAGAATAAATTAGATCGCTTTATTCTGGAGAGTTATATGCAGACTGAGTTATTGTCAGTGTCTAAATGTACCAAAAACTCCAACAAACTCTCTCAGTATCTTTCAAATACCGGAATTGTTCACCTCTCCCCAGTCGACTGCACTTTCCACTTCCTCATCTCTGCTCAGCACACGCCCCGCTCCCCACCCTCCTTCGTCTACTCCTTATGAGACGGTTATAACGTTCATGAGGCATACCTGCGGCAAAAAGCCTCAGATCCTGAGGAGAGTCTTTCCCAGAGACCAGGAGGCCGTCGAGCGTGTTCATGGTTACATCACCTTGAGCTTGAACAAATGTCGGTGATGTAACTTCCTCTTCACCATCCAGCACCGCACAAGGAGAACGATAGCCGGTCGTAGGCGGCGCAGGGCGAGAGGCGGGGAACACCCCAGACCGGCCGCCAGATCATCACAAAGCCAACACGGAAGCCGCGTTATTCAACAACGCACCAATCTGGCTACATTTTTGGCTAGCAGCTATGTAGCTAGCAATGGCGAACCAAACAAAGAAGTAAGTGGTAGAAAGAGAAAGGATATAAGTGAAGTCACATAAAGAAGAGTTTTAGGAATGAGAAGAAACTAACCCCCACTCCTGTTTCTGCCTGTGCTACATGATGTTAGCGCTCTAGCCTCACAGCCACGCGAAGCTAAGTGAGCTAGCATCTGCAGCAACTTTGAAGCAGAGAATGGGCTCTGTATATTTTTATCAGCTAGGATAACACTGCCTTAATACAGAGTGGCTCCAAGCGACAACACAAATACATTTCTAACTTACGGAGGTTCACGCGACACCCGTAAGGCCAATATTATTCCGGTCTCACCCGTCACTGGTTGTAATGTAACGGCTGATGGGCGCAGATGTAGAATCAGCACTACTATCTCCACTTCAAAGGACTAACAACAATGACCGCCGAATCAACGCCTCGTGTCACCTCTCCGTTTATAAACAGAGAGGAGCCATAAAGGGGCAACAAGCCCGCCACAAACAGGCGGTGTGAACGCATCTATGAAAGCACCAAGAACCGGTCACGCCAAATCCAGCGCCAGCGTTCACACCTACCAGCAATCTAGAGTCACCAGCTCACTTTTACTGCTTCGTCCTTGGTCAGTGGGAGGGAGTCTAGCAGCGAGAACATGTGAGCTAGACTAGTCTGGATCCAAATCCAGTGCGGCCCCCCCAGGACGATACTGCTTTCCAGTGACAGGTGGCCATAACTCGACTCCACCTCCGATCTACAACCTCCGAGGTGCGAGCGCACGAGTGTTTATCTAGAAATAGACACCTGCGTGGAATCCTGTCGCAGACTCTGTTAAACCCTGAGAAACGACCAAATTTAGATCAGCTTCGTCTTTTTCCTGATTTAGAAAACGGTTTTGTGAGGCGATGTTGCCTGATGTCAAAACACAGCAGCACCAGCATCTGGTTCTGGTAGGAACCAATCACTGCAGGGCCGACAACACCTGCTACCTCGTACTTCTTTCCCTCGGCCAATGAGAGCACTGGTGTTAAATCACATGACCCAGAAACCAAAATGTAGAGGAAGAGACAGGAGGAGAAGAGCCGTCTGCCTATGTGAGAGAAAAATACAATAAGAAGAAAAAATAATTAATCCCCAAGAGAACCCCGCCGACGCAGGAGAGAACCGGATGAATCCAACCGACTGCACAGAGTCTCTGCCGGAAAGGGTTTAAACTCCAAAGGTGTGGATGTTCTTAAAATTCAGAGTAAAAACCACAAAAGTCAAAAACGCACATCGAAGACAATGTTTTACCACCGAAGCATCAACATAGACCAGATACAAAAATAAACCTAAGCATTGCCACAAAGCCCTGACATATAAATTCCCCTTAAATGTCACAAGGGTGGTCTCTGACATCAGATGAGGGACATAGAGACATATGTCAATCAGAGTTGGTGCTCCGAATAGCATAGCAGCAGCAGGAGTAGTTTCTGATCACTCCTTCTTGAGGTCACTTCCATCTTTTCTTCTCTGTTGTTTCATGAAGGCTACTCATCTCTCTCTCGTAGCTCATGCGACAGGTAGTCTGTGTGTAGCGCTGCCAGGAGTTCACACACATCTTTCTGGGTTGCACACAGATTCATTTCCCATGTATGTCCATAATTGTTATGTAACCTGAAAGGTTCTGGATGTGCTGGTTCTATAGCGCTTTTCATATTTGTAGTATTTGGTACCATTACATATTCTGTTTGCTTTGTTGCAACAACATAATTAAAATACAGAGAACGGTGATTAGAGAACCAAAAAAAAAAAAAATCACGATTCTCATTTGAGCCAGAGTCGATCAGCCCTACTTTAAAAAACAAAAAAGAAACAACATTTAAAAAGTGTCAATATAACCTACTAAAACCATAAATATAAACAGATCAAATAACACAAATCTCTCAGTCTCCTGTTTTATACTGTAACTGTATTTTTATATATATTTTTTGAAGCATTTGGATACTTTATTTAAATAAAGTTTTTATAAAAAAGCAATTAGTCTCTTGATAGGTGAAGTGGTCAGCCCATCCTTTAGTCAGGTACAGGAGGAAGGTAAAGCCTGCAGCAGGAGCCTTCACTTCACACCCACAGAAGATCATCGTGGACTCGAGAGACATCAAATAAACACCAGTCCCATTATCAAAACTGAATTCATTATTACATCAGGGTGTTCGGAAACAACTCTGAAATGCAGCAAGGCCTGTTAGCATCAAGGCTAGCCTTTGCATTACTTCATGCTAGCCCAAGTTGCCATGGCAAACTGGTCTTTGTGGCAGGATTAGGGACGATTCCACCACGAAAACGACCCTTGTTAGTAATTAAAACATCAAAAACACACCAGTGGCCGACGGTTATCAACATCCGGTGATTTAACGCCTTAAATTACTGGCTGTCGCGAGCTCAGACTAATGTTAGCAAAAAGACACAAAACACACAGAAGGGTTTTATATTATCAAAAGGATGTCAATAATATGAACATTGAGTTTATTGTGGCCGGTTTCGAGGCGACCCTGAGGTGTGAATGTGGCCGTCCGTGGAACAATGGGTGGACAGACTGACCTGACAAACACATCAAACAAAGTCAGGCTGCTGGAGGCTAAGCTAACTTAGCTAACTTCCAAAATCCGGGCAAAAAGCTGTTTTTTAGCAACAGCGGCATCCTTCTAGGACTACCTGCGTGCACAACACCTGATTGTGCAAGTCCATTTTAAGTCGTGACTGTAATGCCACATGCAAAAATGGCCGAAGTATTAAGATTTTGAATCGATTTCGGAGTTAGCTGCTGTGAGGAGTAGTGTTTGACAGACAGGCCCAAAGCTGGATTGGGAAGAGGGGGACCACGGAGACATAAGTGTCAGCGACTCCAGCACGTTCATCAAAAATAACGTCAACATTTCCTTCCGTCTCGTTGCTGCAGAGTGTGGCTGAAAAGACGAACCAATGACGCAAACACACAAAGTTCTGTTTAGCTAGCCTCCTAGCGAGCATGCTCCCATGCTAGCATGAAGCAGCTGCTTCACCCTGATGTAAATTTGAAAAAAAAAATTATTTGTTTACTTACTTTCATTTAAAACCTCCACCAGCTCGGCGCAGTTTTCACACATTGTTCATGAAGAAGAAAAACTGAGAGCACCTACTCAAACCATTGCACTGGGAGCTGTTGTTGGTAGGCAGCAGGCAGTTGTTTTTGGGGGTGAAAAGGAAAAAGGCCCAGTGGAGGGAGTGATTGGTGAAGGTTATTCCACTGAATGAAACCAGGGGAAACGAAAAGATGAATGACGTGATTTGCATCCGAGCGAGGGCGATAGACACCAAGAGTTACGAGGCGCTGGATGAAAGAAGTCGAGTCAGTATCCAATCTGAGCGTCACTTGAGAGAGCAGACACAGCAGCCATGTTAAAGGAGAAGGGGGGCGATAAAGAGCGGAGAGCACTCGGGTGTTTCCGGCCAGTCTCATTCCCCGTTCGGCTTTTGTCGGTATTCTCGCGAGAAACGGTGGCTTCCCATGTGGATTCTCGCGAGATCTCCTCACAGTCGTTGTTGGGAGGATTATGCGGTTATAAAATCCTTTCCACAGGGAAAAAAAACAAACGTGCAACATAGAGACCCAGAACGGATGAATAAATTAATCAAAACCCTCATGTGATTTTTCAGGATTTTTTTGGGTCAATTTTGATTAAAAAAATTACAGTTTTACATTCAAACAAATTGTTTTTTGGTATTTCAGTACAAATATCTGATGGATTGATTGAGCATGTAATTGATTAAAAATAAAATAAAAATGATTATACAGTAAAACCTTGTTAAAAATGTTTATCACGTTTGATACATAAAGATTTTTATCAACATTTATCTGGAATTCTGTCAATATGTAGATTTTTGTAGCCTGTGTCGTGTTTTTTTATATTCATCCTGATGTAAGATGATCAATGGGTTTCTGGAGGTTTCCAGGCTTTACGCTCTAAATAATTTTTTTTTTTAAACACTTTTTAACACTTTCACTAAAACTGACCTTCAGAGAAGAAACAGACGATGATTTATTTTTTATGTGTGTATTTTTAAGAAGGCAGAATGAAGTCAAACAATGAGCCAAAGTGTATATTATGATAAAAAAAAAAGTGCTTTTCCAAGTTTATTATGAATGCAAAGACATTCTGAGTTTAACAGCTAATAATTGTTGTGTTTGTCTTTGTTTTGAAAAAGCCTGGTGAGGCAATATCATGTGAAAAAAAACCCTGATGTATCCAATATTATATAAACCCATGTGTAGTTATAAATATCTAGATTATATAACTATAAAACTCTATATATCTATATATATATAGAGATGTATTTAGTTCCCCTTATGCACCATAGCACATCTGCACTTGCTCAACTATTACACATCTGCACCTGGACAACTAGTACACATCTGCACCTGAAAACTATCACACATCTGCACCTGGACAACTAGTACACATCTGCACCTGGACAACTATTACACATCTGCACCTGGACAACTATTACACATCTGCACCTGCTCAACTATTACACATCTGCACCTGACAACTATTACACATCTGCACCTGCTCAACTATTACACATCTGCACCTGACAACTATTACACATCTGCACCTGACAACTATTACACATCTGCACCTGGACAACTAGTACACATCTGCACCTGACAACTATTACACATCTGCACCTGACAACTATTACACATCTGCACCTGGACAACTATTACACATCTGCACCTGGACAACTATTACACATCTGCACCTGGACAACTATTACACATCTGCACCTGACAACTATTACACATCTGCACCTGGACAACTATTACACATCTGCACCTGGACAACTATTACACATCTGCACCTGGATCTTTTCTTTTTTTTAACCCTTTCCTCTAAGTTAAACTCACATCCTGACAAAAACATCATAAACCAAATAACTTACATTTTTCATTGAATTAAGTATTCAAACAAAAATATTGTTATTTACTGTAATCTGAGTGTAAAGTAGATTTTTGTAACTAACAGTGTTGTGTATTTTTTCTCTAATGAGGTGATTTAGATACGTATTAACGTTTTGTTCAGGATTAAATAAACAACGTCCTTTCCTGACTTAATTATATGATATATTATTTGACAGTTTGACTGACTTAATGCTTTTAGTTAACGTCAGTCCTGATCATTACGATCACATCGTCAATCATGCTCAGGATTTTATTTCAGGATTTATGAAAGCATGACATCATGGAAGTATCACCTTCAGATGTAAAAACGTAAAAAGGTAAAAGCAGAAAGTTGATACGGAAGAGGATTAGCGCCACATACGGCTACGCTAGGTTCATCGTTTTTAAGAGTTCAGTCTTAAATCTCAGTTAGTTCCAAAAGAAAAAAAGAAAAAACGAAGCTCCCCCTAGTGGGTAAATTAAGAACGGGGAACAGCAGCAACAACAAGACGTGGATACATAAAGTCGTGTTAACGCGATAACTCACGGTTCATTTTCAGATCTATCCCCACGTAGACCTCGGTGCGAGGAAGGACCGGAGTGATTCTGGCAACGGTCGGTTGTATATTTCTGACACTAGGGGGAGCTTTAACTCCAAAAGTTTTCCTGCCATGGTTTCTCATCTATCTCGTATAGATCGTGTTTTATTCTAACAGTTCATGTTTTAATCACTTTTATTTATTTCCTTTAAACGAAATATACTGAGGACATAACTTGGCGTTCAATCAGAGGGGATTGCTTGTACAATGCAGGGGATCGGGGGTCTTTTTCGGGGATCTACCCCTGCTGTTCGGGACCACAGCGCAGGTATAGTTACGAGCGGGCGGATCTTCTCGCTGTGCACTCCACAGGTTTTCATAACTTCATCCTGAAATCATTTCAACGGTTAAAAAAAAAACATGAAACGAAAGAAAATATGCAACAAAAAAAAAAAAAGAAAAGTATTTTTCCATCGTCTTTATTTTCTGAGGACCATTAAAGGTATTTTTATCTCAAACTGCTTCGATGTCATTTCCTCGTCTACTCTTGAACCGGGTCAGTACATCAAACCGTAGAACCAGTCAGAACCAGCCCACATGTTCAGGAGGGGAAAAAATAAAAATACAAAGCTAGCAAGCTAATTCCATCTTCCTCCTCTTGTACGGCGCCGGATCACGGCGGCAGCAGGTTATGAAGGGTATTCCAGACGTCCCCCTCCACAGCGACACCCTCCAGCTCAACCTGGTGGATCCTGAGGCGTTCCCAGCCCAGGGGGGATATTTAGCCCCTCCAGAGATCCGTGCATCAGAAGAAACTCTCACGTAACCATCGGCAGATCTTCCGTTAATCATCCTCGTCTTCATCGTTATTTAATGATTTCTGAAGGGGGGGGGTCTTTTCCAGTATAAAATTGTTAACATATCCTCACATTTGAGGTTAAAATGGGAAAAATGTCCCGTCCAGAACCAACCTTTCTAAACTCACGGCAGGAGTGGATCCGGGTTCTGCCGGGTCGGCGGGTCCTCAGCAGAATAAAAACACAATCACACAACTCTTTTTTTTCTTTTTTTGTAAAAATATCCAACTTTATATTCTCAGAGTGCGAAGACAGCTTTACAAACAGGAGGATGATGAGCACACAGCCTTCCTCCTCATCCATACGCTGAGCGGTCCAGCTGACGCTCGACCCAATCAGAACCGGAGTTACAAAAAAGAAAAAAGAGAAGAACAACCCACACGCTGACAAACTGAAACGAGGAGGAGGGAGGAGCAGGGCCGCTCCTCCGTCTGAGCAGAACCGTCCGTCGGGCTCCGGCGCCGGAGCCTCCTCTTTATTTTACATATGAACAGGAGGGAGGGGCCAGAAAAGAACTCTTTCCACTTCATGCAGGCGTTCAAGAAACAAACGGAGAGTTTTAATAAGCAATGATTGAACCAAAGATGCCGTTTCTCACACACAGAAAAATATTTGTATAAAATAATTGTGTCGGGGGAGGAGGGGAGGGGGAGGGGAGGGGGGGGGGGGGGGGGGGGGGGGGGGGGGGGGCGTATCCGTGCCGGGGTGGAGGGGGTCCATTCTCATTTACATATTGACATTGATTTGGTCGAAGTACAACCGAGTGCCGGGGTCCGTCCTCCGGCCCCCCATTCTATCTTCCATCACGCACACGCTCGCAGACACACTTCAAAAGAAAAACAGAAGCGTCCTCGCTCGCTCTCGCTCTCTCTCCGTCTCTCTCTCTCGACCTTTCCCCGCCGGAGCCGCTTCGCTCACGCCGCCGCCGCTTCAGTCGCACATCTCCTCCGGTATCTCGTGAGGGTTGAGGATTCCGGGCACCGACATCTGGAGCTTGTGTTTCTCCTCCTGAGCTTGGCGCAGCGCCGACTCTCGCTCCTCCAGGAACAGGTCCGTCGTGTCCTCGCCGGCGAACTCCTGTGGGGTCACCCAAGCAGAGGGTCAGCGGATCGGTGCTGAAAGTCCAGCCGGTTCTCTTTCCCCAATCGGTTTAGTCTTTCTTTTACACTAAGAAAACGTGTGTTTACACAGTTTCTTTGTTTCTCTTAGGTCTTATTTGAAATGTTTTACATTCTATATTACTTTTATCTATCTCTTTGTTTCTCAAAATTAGGTATTTTCTTTTATAATAAAATCCAAAAACTAAAGGGAAAACCAGAATTCAAGTCCAGTTTGCTGCAGAACCTAGACGTGACGGAGGATCGGAGCTGGTTTCCTACATCCTGTGTTTTTGGACCGGTGTGATTAATCCCACTGATGCCATCCCACCGGTTCCGGCACAGAGAGACTAGGAGGTTATCATTTAGTTCTTGCTTTGAGTGAGACCCATAAAGGTCCAAAACGCAGACAGATATCCTCACCTTGATCTGGACCAGGAAGTCCCTCAGGTGCTCCTTGAAGGCGGGGATGTCCTGATTCAGGCTGAACAGACCCGTTACAAACACCTTCACCTGAGCGCTGAGGACCAGAGGAGCAGACGGACAGGAGGGATCAGAGACACAAACATCTGTTACGACCCGACCCGACGGACCGGCGTCGGTAGAACTTCCTCTCTGCTCTGATAGCGTGATGCCGTCAGGCTGCAGGTCCAGTCTCAGCCTGGTGCTGCATCACCGGGACCATGTTTGAATCCACGGCTCGACTTCAATATTCACATTTATTTGTAGATTCTGTTATCAGATTCTGTGAGACGGGCTCATAGGAGGAACCCGGAGAGCCACGGTGCCGACTCACGTCTGGATTCTAGGACTTTAAAGACCCTGGGTCAAACCTCCTGATCTCAGATACAGCCTCACTCAAACCCTGACTCATAGCCGTGGTGCATTCTGGGTCTAATCCTAACCAGCCTCTGGTTCTGGGCAGGAATCGGGTCTACTCACTCTTGCAGATGGGGGAAGGCGGTCTTCAGAAGGTTTGCGATGTACTCCTGGACGTGGACCTGGTTGTTCACCGCACTGGTGGTACTGAGAGCGACGCTGACCTTCCCCTCCTCCACCAGGTTGAACATGTAGGCCAGGATGGTGGCGTGCATCGTCAGACCTGTAGACCGGGCGGAGGCAGGCGGGGGAGCCCGTCAGCCGGGTCAGAACTTGAACATTTACAGGCTGGAGAGTGCGGCGGTGGATGGATCGGCTTTACCTGCGGTGTGGGAGGTGTCCGTTACCACGGAGAAGATGTGCTGCAGGATGTCACAGAAGTACGTCTGGTAGAAGCTCTGTGCCGCCGCCTCCTCTGCAGACACGTTCTGCAGGAGGGTGTACAAGATCTGCAGACCTGCAGGAGAGGAGGAGACCGGGTCAGACCCAGAGAGAAACCACGACACCCTCAGCCGTCTGACATTCAACCAGCAATGACGACGTCACTGCAGACGCCGTTTCTTCTTGTGACGCGAGGAGCGAGCGCCGTCTCATACCTGTGTCGGCCACATTCCTCATCGTGTGCTTGAAGGCCCAGATGATGGAGTCCAGGATCAGTTTGAACTGGGCCGGGGCGATGGACAAGAAGGCCGGGAAGCACTGGGACGTGGCGGCTTGCAGGAGATAGAAGAAATGGGTTCTGTGTTCTGGGAATTCTTCAAAGTCCTGGCGAGACGGGAGTGAAGCGGCGAAGGGTTAGAGACAATGAGAGTGACATCATAAGGTCCGGTGGCGGCGGTGATTCTTCCACTCAAACGGACCTTGTTGATCATGTTCAACGTGCACTCGAACACGGCGTCAAAGATCTTGGGGATCTCTCCGGTGATGTGGAACCCCAGCTTGTTGACGATGGTTGCCATGGTGCTGAGGACCTCCGGCTCCCGGGCCGCTGGCACGTTCCTCTGGTAGTCGATGAGCACCGCCTCCAGCAGGGGGGGCACAAAGTTCTCTCCCACCTGGACCACAGAACCACACAGGGACGCGTAAGGAAACCAGCAGCCCACACTTGCATTCTTCAAAGAGGGGAAAATGAAAGTCTGCTCACCATCTGAGGGTCGTTGGAGCGACTGACCCATCCTGAGATCAGCTTCAGCGTCTCCCTCTTCACCGTCCTCATGCTCCGGATCAGAGGCTGCTTCGTCACCATCTCGCCTGTAAACAGCAGCGAACAGCGTCTCACACGTTCAGAGGCGGTTCCTCTCGGCGCGTAATAATAAGCGTAGCGGAATAAAGACACGGACCGTTGGTCTGGACAGCCGAGGAGATGTTTTCACTCAGGCACTTGTAGACGTTGAGCATGTCCAGGTAGATGCGTCCCAGCTGGACCACGAAGGGATGACCCACCGCTTTACAGGCTCGCACGTTTGTCTTCAGGATGCTGCCCAGCTGACGCACCGTCTCCTCGTGCTTCAGGATGTCCACGTTCTGCCGCACAGAAGTAGGTCAGAGGTCACGTTGAAGGAGAGCGTGTGAAGGAGTTAAGGAGCATCGTTGCTCGCGCCTCACCTTGGTGGCCTTCTGGATGGTGTCGTCCCAAACCTGGTTGGGGAGGAGCATGTACTTCTCTATGAGGAGCTCCTGGACCGCCTGGTCCGTCTGAGCGCCGATCATGTAGCCGACCGCCTCGTAAAACGTGTGGACCTGAGGAGACGGGGGGGGGGGGGGGGGGGGGGGGGGGGGAGGTGAAATCCACGGCGTGAAACAGCTGGCAGGACGCCCGGACACAGAACTCACCTGCTGCGGCTGCAGGTCGCAGATGTTGGTGTTGATGTTGTTGAGGATCTCGTCGATGAAGGGCATCACCTCGCCCACCTGAACCTGGACGAAATGACGCCGGCACTTCTGGGCGATCTTAATGAAGGTGTCGCACGCCATGTCCTGTACGCCGTCGTGGGTCTCTGTGTTGAAGAAGAGGAAGACACGCACGCCGTCATAAGCCTCGCCGATGATGAAGATGCATTTAAGGCCACGTGGATTTTTTAAAATGTTTTAAGTATTTGCGCGGAGGCGTTTCCCACCGTGCATGAACTCAAACAGCTTGTTGACGACCGTCTTGAGGAACTTCCAGTGGGCCCGCAGGAAGCGCGGGTACTGGCCCACGATGTACATGATGTTGGAGGCTATGATGGCCTTGTTGTCCTTCCCTCTCTTCTGCTCACACAGGCCCAGCAGGTCCTGATCACATGACACACAACCCCATGTCTGAAACACTTCAACACTCAAACCATACCGAGTCAGAATCTGGAGGACGGGTCCAGGATTATGGCCCGTTTACGTATTTTTAACTGCTTGATGGAGAAAATATATCCTCTGAGTCTGGAGAAAGGAAGTCCAGTTGCTTCCTACTCGGTACTGGTGGACTAACACGACCCGGTTGAAGCAGAATCTGCACAAAAATCTAGTGTGTGTCGCACCTTGATGACCGTGACCAGGAACCTCTTCTCGTCTTCCTCGTGCATGGCGCCGCTGATGGAGCCGATGGCCCAGCAGAGCATGTTCAGGTTCCTCCAGGACCACTCGGTGCCGTTCACCTGGTTGTGGAGCTTCTCAGTCATGATGCGTTCAGTGTCGGCGTAGTCCAGATGGGTCAGATACACTGCAGATGCAGAGTGGGATCAGTGATAACTCATTCATGGTCACATCTGGCTACTCATCTTCATCATATTCTTAGAAAAGAAGGCATTAGAATCGGCGGGCTCAGTGTTGCGACCGGACTGAGCAGAATTTAACACGAGCATAAACGACCCGAAAGAAAGAACTGGTATTTTCATTCTATAACTCGCTGAGGAAGGTCATAGTTCGACTTACCCAGAGTCTCCCTCATGTTCTTGTACAGGTTAATGGCGTCCGTGTCCTTCATGAACTCCCTCACCACCTCGCCCTGGTCGTTCTCCACCACCAGAACCTCCTCGGGTTTGGCCATGCGACTCACCATCAGCAGACGCACCTTCCAGAAACATGAAGAGGACGGATGTGAGACGCTTCCTAATTCTCAGCAGCGACATTTTCGATCGCATCGAGAACATTTGCATGAATGAAAGCAGACGAATAATTAACATAAAATTAGAATAAATTAAACTAATCATGTCGTGTTTATGGGTCCAAACTGTGCAGCCCTGCATCCGCAGCAGAACAACATCTGATGTTCACAGTTTCTCATTTCCAGAAGACGTTTAGTAACAGAGTGTGAAAAAAAAAGTCCAACTCCATTCATCCACGGATGAAGAGGAGGCTGCTTTCAGAGCCATATTATAATGACCCCACTGATGAAGGTCAGTGGCAGGATACAGAATACATGGGTGTGAACCAAAGGTGAAGGTTTTAATCTGTCATGCCTCTGAACAGTGTGCCGGTCCTACCTGGGAGAGTACGGGCAGGTAGAGGTGTCTGCGGGGCGGGACGTCGGACAGCAGCGGCGTGCTGGAGGTGGAGAAGGGACTCTCCCTGTAGAGCTCCGCTGCCAGGTGGTTCCAGTACTCCAGGCAGATCTTAAAGATCTCCGTCTCCTCCACCTCTGACACCAGCAGCATGTAGTGCAGGGCCTGAGGGCGAGCAGAGCGTGGTGAGGTGAGGTCACAGCCTGCAGGTTCTAACAGGAGGAGGTTTGTTCTCTGGAGTACGGCGATTCACTATCTCTGCTACAAAGAGGGACAAAGAGTTACAGTCAGATGGTTTGAGGTCCTACCTCCATGAGGCTCTCTCGCATGTTGGGTCTCTTCTCGATGAGCTGGCCGTGTTCTTTGAGGAAGGTGCAGAGGAACAGGCTGAGGTTCTGGATGAAGTTCTGCTCGTCGTCCTTCCCGTTGGCGTAGGCCAGTCGGATGTTGGTGTTCAAAGGCAGCATCTGAGCGGAGGAGAGAGAGGGACGTCAGCAAACGTCCGTCAATCATTTGTCCTAACAGACTGCGTCCACAGAGCGCTTTGAGGACGCTGCAGGGAATCGAGACTGATTTCATTTCAAACCAACAGCAGAGCTGTTAGAACCTCAGGTTGAAGTCAAGACCAGGTTCTGGAACATTTGACAAGAAAGTTAAAATCCCCCGAGAAGTCGAGTCGATGAACGATGGAGAGTTTTTCACAGTCAGTCAACAAACTCATCAAATGTAGAGTTTAAAAGTGTGTGTGTGTGTGTGTGTGTGTGTGTGTGCGTGTGTGTGTGTGTGCGTGCGTGCGGCTGCACCACTGCCGATGAGTGTGTGTTTACCTGTTTGAGCTGGCTCATGGTGAGGGTAAACAAGTTGACAAACTGCTCTTCGTACTGGTTGACGCTCACGCCGGCGATCTCCGTCAGACACTTCAGCGTCACGTTGCGAAACATTGGTACGTTCAGGAACTAAAAGGTTAGAGGGAGAAAAAACATCAAAGCCCCCTGATGGACGTTCATCCTGGGCTCAAACATCCCTCCACTGGACAAGAACTGGTTGGCTCACCTTGTACACCAGAGTGCTGATGAGTTTGGTCTCAAAGATGTAGCCTAATGGAATCCAGTTCAGGAAGCGGAGGAGAGTCTCCAGTGTGGCGTGGACCAGCGGGGCATTCTGGGAGTTTTCCTACACAGATGAAGAGGACACGTGTGAGAGAATGGACTCGAGAGGCGGATGCCGAGAGCGGCCGCCGTTGGGTCTGACGGCGACCTGGTCTTACCATCACAAACTGGCACAGCTGGAATATCTGGGAGAACTCGTTGCACATGCTGAAAAACAGAAAGAGGAGAGATCCGTCAGACCCGGCAACCGGAACCAAGTGTCCCTCAAAAATGCCTTTGATGCCTCACCTGTCTTTGAGGTGCTTGGCCTTCACCTGGGTCATCTGACCGCTGGAGAAGTCGAAGACCTCCTCGCTGAGCAGTTTGAGGATGATCATGTTGTTCTGGCAGAGGCTCTCGCTGGTCCGACTCGCGCCCACGATGTCACTGATGAAGGACGGCCAGTGTTTGGGCCACTCCTGCTTCAGGATCTAAACCGGTCCACACAAGAACATTTGTGAGTCCCAGGCCTGGAAAACTCCATGTCAGCCTCTGCTCCCGTGTTTAACCACGGATCTGCATTTACCTGCACGAGGATCATGTTGAGTTTGGAGATGTAGACCCCCTCTCTCTGAAAAAGGAACGCCAGAACAGCGCCGTTAGTGTGGAACTGCACAAACCCGTCCACAGATGACCAGAACTTAGGTGTGCGATACCTCACCTCCATGTTTGCAGGCTCCGACGACGTCTTGATGATCAGGCCCACCACATATTTCTTGATGCCTTTAAGAACATTCAAAGAGTCAATAAAGGAAAACCTCCTTCCTCCTCACTGGTTTCTTTCACATCAGACTGACCTTGACACTGATCTCTGGGGAGAATCTTCCAGCGCGTCTTGATGACCGTCTCCAGAATCTGTAAAGCATAATACTGAGAGACAAACGGAGACGTCAGAACTCTTAAAGGACATTCGTCTCATCCAGAACCCAAATAACAGGAGAGTCAACCAAAGATCTACAGCCGGACGCAAGCAAAGGTTTGACTGACAGGTAGAGACGGATGTGGGATTATAGCTCCTCCCCGTCAGAAGAGCAGCGAGCGTCGGGTACGTACTTTGGTTTTCATGTTCTGAGAGAACTCCAGGATGGTGTCGACCCTGGTCCAGGCGTCTGGGTGGTCCTTCAGGTTGGTGAGAACTTCCTGGGCCACTCGTTGCTGAAAGAGGACAGAACAGCAAACCTTTGAGTTCCCAGAGCGCATCAGTCCTCCTCTACCAGCAGCGACCGAGGAAAACACCTCCTCCTCTACCTCCAGCAGCAAGAGTTTGGACACGGATAAAGGATCGTTTTCACACTTTCAACATTGAAAATGAAACTTTTAAAAAGAAAAAAGGATTTTGCAAGTATCAGAAAAATAATAAGCCAGTCAAAAATAAAAAGTAAATGTCTAAATGACGTTCCACCATTATGAGCAGCTGGGTCCAGTTCTTAATCCAGGTTTGTGGGGTTCCAAACCCTTTTCTGCAGGCCCCCCCCTCTAATGTAAATATATGTTCTGTATTTTGCCTTCATGGAGGGAACCTCAGATAAATCTCACACAGGTAGGATTGGCAACAGGAAGTCTCTGAATTAACAACGCGTGGTACTTTTCCAGTCCAAAGATTCGGTCAGTGTGTTGGACGGCTGCCTCCTGGGTTCATCAGCGGGGAACTCTTCCTCTCCTGCAGTGCTGGAGTCAGCAGAGACGACCCGCACTGATCCAGTCATTTATTCTGCAGGGTCCTACGCTCAAACACAAAAACAGCCCTGCAGAGGTTTTCTGTCAGGTCAGGTTTTTTTGATCAGTGTGTTCGGCAGGTTCTTCGGACTCAAAAATGGTTTCAGGCTCTGATGTGAGTTTAAGTCCCCCTCCTCCAGAGATGTAGCAGATTTATCTTTTTTTAACAAAGGGCTCTCTTTCATCTCGCTTATATTAATTAAGTTTACTTTAGCTAACATTAATACCCGGTTCTAATGTTGTGGCTGGTTGGTACTGATTTGTCGGCTTTACGTCCTTTTGTGAAAGGGAAGGAGCCAGAGATCCAGACCCACCACATGTGGAACATAATCTTTTAGTTTATGATCCTCTGGTATTTATGACAAACACCTGATACTACAGAGTGGGAGGAGTTTCCCAGGACCGAGGAAAGCAGCGGTGTCAGATCATTTGGCATGAGGCAGATCCCAGTGAAGCAACATCATCGTAGCGCCTGCTAAAAATACACATTTAACCAATGAGGGGCCTTGTTCATAATCCCGTGCGACTCGAGTTACTAAACGTGGACCCCGTCCAAATACAGTTGAAAGAGGGGCTCCTCACCTGGGATCCAATGTCATGGTACATGGAGTTGACAACATTGTCCAGCAGGTTGATGTCCAGTCTCTGACTGAAGTCCAGCAGCTGTCTGGCTGGGTGATCGGCCAACATGGACATTTCTGCTGGCATAGAGCTTCTGAGGGGAGGAGAGGAGGAAAGGATTCAGAGTTTAACCCCGACTGAAACGTACAGTTGAATCAGCGATCGCCTGTTCAAACTCATACCAGGCAGGAAATTCAGAAGAACTCGCACCCACAGATATCCAACACGGAGTCAAGAGAGAGTTTTACGAGCAGGAATAGGAGGAGCATGGTTCTCAAAGGGGGGTACAGGTAACTTTTGGGGTACATCAGATTGTTTTTCAAGCTAATAATTACAAAACAATCAGTCAAGCGAGATTCAAAAAAAATTATTTACAATTCTGCTTTCTCTAGGGAGGTGATTGGCTCCGCTACAAACTGAAGAGGATTAGTCCTTCTTCATTCAGGGGGCTGAAACGGCAGAATTAGCTGATACCCTTAGCATCCTTTTCTCTCGTTACTATGACTACGTGATGCTAATGCTATAGATGCTTCGTCAACAGAATCTTCATTAGCCTCCAAAGAAAGTGTAAAATGTCGGGGGCGTTTTTGTGAGCCTTGTATGGGACCTCCATTGGACCCGGGGGAAGATGCAGACCTTGCCCATCGGACAGGTCCTTCCTCCCTCGCTCCACCTGGGTGGGCCGTTGTTCACTTGATGTTCTGGGGAATGCGGCCGAGGCATCCGATGAGAGTGAACTGCTCGTTCTGCTGCCTGTCGGCGAGGGTTGCTTTAAGGTGGTCTTCAAAGACCTTCTTTGATTATGGGAGTTTGCCACTTTCCTCCTTTCTAAACAAGCTGTTTTGCAAAGTTGAATGAGGTCGCTAGAAGAAGTTTCTCCTGGGTTGTTCCTTCCTTCTGCTCCTCTCTCAGGCTCGACTCAATGCAGCTGAGCGGCTCCTGATTTCAATCAGTAGCAAGTTAATACCTTCCTTTTCCTCATCTGTGGCTGTGCTCCATTACCTTTTTGAACTGACTTCTTTCCTTAAAAGGACCGTCTACTTCCTGTCATCACTCCCCTTTCCCTCTCTTATCTGCTGCTTCAAACCTCTCCAAAGCAGAGTTGTGGATCAGGTCTCCCATTTTCTCCAGTTTCCTCACTGCGGTTCCTCTCCCCTGCTTCTTAAGAAGTAATGGTTGATGCAAGGTCCCTGTTCCTCTTCCTTCAAACACTTCTTCCTGCCTCGGTGTATCCTTAGGCCTGCTGAGGATGATACCTCTGTGAAGCCACAAATGAAGGTCTGAAGCTTGATCCCTGGAGCAACTGATGTGTTCGGAGGTACAATGCCGATAGTCCAACTCGTTGTCCCTTTTCCCTTCATGGGTCCATTGCAGTGTTTTAATCCCATGGGTCATTTTGCGACCCCGCAGACGCTGGGAGTATTTTCTTTTACAATTTTTGTAGCCACGTATATTTATACAAGTATATACACCCGGTTATGTCATACACACATCAGCACATCAAACTTAAACTCGGAGCGTTATGGATGGAGTTTTTCAATTTATCCATTTACGGTGACCATTTGAAAAAAGGCAGGTTTTTAGAAGAACCTATGAACGTGTGGAAAGGCCTTAATTACCTGTGAGAAGGGAGGAGGTTATGTTTTCACTCCGGTTTGTCCGTCTGGCTGTTTGTAAGATTTTGGAAACATGAATCGATTACATGATCCCATATATCCCAGAGAGGATTACATTTTGGTAACGTTATGTGTTTCGCAGCATTCAAAATAAAATAAATGAAAAGTAGCTGTTTCGAGTAGTGACGTCACGATGAGGAGAGGGGCACTCTGGAAACTGTGTCTATTATTCATGCCTTTGTTCCTTTGAGGTTCCTTTGGGGGTGGAGTTTTGGGCAGTGGGCGTAACAGAGACAATGAGCGTTTCGGCCGTTAGCCCCAATATTCTCCAGTTGTCCGTCCGGTAGCGTTGGCCACGTCGCCGCCCATCTCTTCCAGGCGTGAAGATGGTGCGCCCGTCCTGTTGCCCAACGCATTAATCTGATCATGTTCTTTAAAAAGAATTCTGATGAAGTTAGCTTCAAAGGGACCTAGGTGGCCAGATATTGTCCTTCCTCTTCATCAGCAGCCACTGACTTCACTCACAATGTGCAGCATTAGTGAGGGCTCTGGGGCTTTGCGTTGGGCTTGACCCCAAATTCCTAAATCCTTGACGAGCCAATAATATAGTTCAATAAAAAAAATTACATTACAATTCAAATAAACAAAATTCAATATTCCCGAATAAATGAAATGGATAACGGCAAACAACAAACATGAACAGTGGGGGAAGGAATTCTTAATATTGAATAACAAAAATCTCCCGTATTTCCTTGAAGCGCAGCAGTGATACAGGCGTAAACATGGAATAAGAAGTAAAATAAAAGGAAAGACAGGCAGGTTTTATACATCATCCATAGCCAAACACACTCAGAGATCCCTCCAGACAGGTGATACAGGACGACACGCTCTAGTACTATAAAACTGAACAACAGTTTCCCCCTAACTGTCAATCTCCTGGACAAGTCCTCCATGCACACACTCATGCCCCCACCGGAGACTCGTAAACTGGTCTCTTGACCTTCACCTTCAATTGCACAACTGCACTCGACTATTTGAATTTATAACCTATTTTTCCTGGAGTGCAGACTTTTCCCTGGAGTTTGGACTCTTTTGCCAAATTGAACTTTATTTAATGTATGTTTATTTATGTATGAATAGGTATGCAGATGTGTATGTGTCATTATTGTGTTGTCTAGCGTCACTTTACAAACTTTGGAGATGCTGTAAATACCAAATTTCCTCTCATCAAAACCTGTGCATGCAATATGCAATTCAGATGACACTCCTAATTAAAATAAATTAGAGTGCTGCAGCATACAGTTAAAAATCAAGTAAACAAAAAGTATATACGATAATACAATACCAAGTAAGATATAGTATCATAGAAATCAAAATAGAGTATTATATGGGTGATAAAATTGTGTGTAAAATGAAATGCAGGTACGGGAATAATTCAATAGAATGTATGTAAACATGAATTGTGCATAGCAATAATGTGTACGAAAGTGAAGTATACTTTACGCTAAATAATGCTGCAGCTCTCTTTTAGCCAGATCTCTGATCTCTATTGACATTATTTGAATGCATAGTATTTTCAATTGTTGTTGTTGTGTTTGACACGATCGTTCCATTTCTGTGATGGAGTGCCATCAAAACTCTAATGTATGGTTTTCGAATCTCGGCATAATGACGATAAGGTTTCTCATTTGTGAATTTTGTAGAAGCACTGAAGATAAGAGACCTGTCATGTCAACGCAGCCAGCCCTCGTGGTCCATTTACTGTGTCACACATTGAAATCAATCCACTTGTAAACCGCGAAACAGCGCCCACTCGTGGCTGCAGCTGGACGCACCACAGCCCAACTGATATGCTGGTTTAGCGACTATTGAAAGCAGCTAAATGCTTTAGAATCTGCTGAATGCAGTTAGGAATAGACACAGAACGAAGCTACAATGTGCCTCGATGTGTCTTACATTACCAGTTAAGTCCCAGGTAAACATTCCCACGTTATATTTAGAAGCTGATGCTAACGTAAGCCCACGATGGTTAGCATTGGCGCTAATCGGGCTAGACTTACCTCGTATGTCTTGTCCTTTCGTCGAAAAGAAGTAGTGGCCGTTTGCTAGTGTAAGTTGTGGCTGAAGATCGAGATATTAGTCTTCTTGGTGGCGACGGTGCGATGTTATTACATGGCACGCTCTGCTCGTGCAAGCAGGATGCTAATGCTATGTTAGCTTTTCTGAATGACACTGCTAAATTAAAATTAAACACCGCAGCGAAGGAGACTTGGCGGTGGATTAAATAATTTTCAGGTTAAACAAAGGCTATAGTTTCGAATATTCACCCAGTTTGAAGCATTTCTTTCTGTAGCAAACTAAATTAACTGCCGACTACCCATTAGGCTAATAGCAACTTAGCATGCTATTGGAAAAGTCAAGGATTCTAATCAAAGCTAACAGTACAGATTCTCGGAGTCACACTTAGAGCGGTATTCCGGGTCATAATCACGGAAAAAGAGTCTCGTTTTTTTATTTCTGGGTCTATTCGAACACACTGTTGGAGAGCGGATTTGTTTTAATGCGTGTGCTCTTCCTCTGAGCTCATGCTTCCAACCACGGACCGGTTGGAACCGGTTGAGACCGGGATATTCATTCTCGGTGTTTCGGCCCGTCGCGCGCCGCGTAAAATTTGGATTAAATACCCGCCCACCTGTAATCTGATTGGCTGTTCCGACGCTGATGTCATGTGTGTCACAGACTGGGAGGAGCTGTCAATCTGGCTCAAGAGTTTTCCATGCCCCTCAAAATTTGGACGAAATACCCGCCTACTCGCCTTCCGATTGGTTGTTTGGATGCTGACGTCACTGAGCCAAAGGCTGGGAAGAATATAACATAGTCCTGAAACGCAATACATTTCTTTAATAATCAATAAGAAGATGCAATGAAATGTAGTTTTTGTATAAGCAGCTTTATTGCAAATTATGTGACATAGTAATAAATAGGACATGTCCAAGGACTCAATCAACAAAAAACCCATTAAGCATGACAAATTACATAATTAATAATCTTAAATACAAAATGTATGTACTTTTCCTTTTTCTCTGTTAACAGTAAGCCCATATAAATTAGTAGCATTGTTGTAAATAATCAAACTATAGGTCTTACAGAGCGGCTATAGGTGATGGTGGTGATGGTGGTGGAGCGGAGGGTGGAAAAATCCACCCTCTTCGGACCGACCCGGCCCGGCAGCTACTGCCTTAAAATATTAATATTATTATTAACTGTAGAAAGAAAGAAATTGTGTGAGTCCGGTCTGATAAAATGATGATGAGGATGAAGAGCCCTTGAAGAATGCAGTCCTTTATTTTGAGTTTGTTTTTGTCGAGGTGAGTTCTTCCGGTGCCGCAGCGGGCCGGAGGTCCAGAACAGACAGAACACACAGAGTTTGAGTTTAGTCAGTCTGATATCTGTCAGAGTCTGTGTTTAACATCCTGTTTGATGATAGGGTTTAGTTCCAAATAAAACATCATAGCTTAGTCTCACTCTCTCATGAAACACTCTCTCATCAATTATTCACCCACCCTCTAACTCACACTCACCCACTCACTCTCTCATTACTCACTCACCCACCCTCTAACTCTCTCATGAAACACTCACACACCCACACACTCACCCACCCTCTAACTCACACTCACCCACTCACTCTCTCATTACTCACTTACCCTCTAACTCTGTCATGAAACACTCACACACCCACACACTCACTCACCTTCACTCATTACTCACTCAACCTCTCACTCACACTCACCCTCTCACTCTCTCATTACTCACTCACCCTCTAACTCTGTCATTACTCACTCACCCACCCTCTAACTCTCTCATGAAACACTCACACTCACCCTCTCACTCTCTCATTACTCACTCACCCTCACCCTCTCTCATTACTCACACACCCACACACTCACCCACCCTCTAACTCACACTCACCCTCTCACTCTCTCATTACTCACTCACCCTCTAACTCTGTCATTACTCACTCACCCACCCTCTAACTCTCTCATGAAACACTCACACACCCACACACTCACTCACCTTCAGTCATTACTCACTCAACCTCTCACTCACACTCACCCTCTCACTCTCTCATTACTCACTCACTCACCCACATACTCACCCATTACTCACTCACCCTCTCACATTCAATTCAGAATGGATCAGTATTATTATTCATTTCTCTCTCTCCCTCTCTCTCTCTCTCTCTCCCTCTCTCTCTCTCTCTCTCCCTCTCCCTCTCTCTCTCTCAGCAGAGTTTCACAGAGTCGTGTTCCATTAACAGGTTTTATTCACCAGCAGCAACAACAGCCAGAAAACTACAGTAACATGAAAAATACAGAGATTCTATTTTTATAAATAAAATAATATATATATATATATATATATATATATAATATATTTCGAGTTACATCTAAAATGATTCTGTGTTTAAAGAACAAATCCACAGGGAGACACTATAAATGTCCCTCGGTAAATAAACGGTTGGACTGATTGAAACGTTTCTGTCACAATAAAAGAGTAAAAGTCGACTGTCGCTCCTCGTTTCTGCTGCCGCAGCCAGGAGCAGCTGCTCCTCAGAGGAGTCAGGTGTATGAACAGACTAGGCCAGTTATTATAGAAATTAGACTTGTGATGGCCTCAGTTCCTCCCAGAGTCCATCATGACATCTGATGACATCACTCCGCTGCTTCCTGTTGTCGGGTGTCGGACTCGTGCTCGCTGTCCTCGGAGTATTCGTCGTGGTCATCTGAGTACTGGTCGCTCTCATCTGAGCGGTGCTCATCAGCTCCGCCCTCATCCGAGTCGGCGCGAGGACCACTGGCGTCGTCTCCGTCGTAGTGGCGTAACGACGCCTCGCCACTCCCAGCATCCTTTGGGTTTGGGTCGTCTTCCACGCCGTCACCGTCGAGGAAGACCTTTCTGTAGCGAACAGGTCCAGGTCCGATGTCTGCTTCGTCTTGGCTGCTGCAACAAAGAACGGAAAAGTATCGGATTGCGGGGTGTCGTCTGACCTGTGAACCTTTGTGAACCTTCATATGTGTGTCCATCTGAGCACCCACGGGGTCAGGAGCATGAACCTGGACTGTTTACCCGTATGAACCTGGACTGTTTACCCGTATGAACCTGGACTGTCTCACCGTATGAACCTGGACTGTTTACCCGTGTGAACCTGGACTGTTTACCCGTATGAACCTGGACTGTTTACCCGTGTGAACCTGGACTGTTTACCCGTGTGAACCTGGACTGTTTACCCGTGTGAACCTGGACTGTCTCACTGTATGAACCTGGACTGTTTACCCGTGTGAACCTGGACTGTTTACCCGTATGAACCTGGACTGTTTACCCGTGTGAACCTGGACTGTTTACCCGTATGAACCTGGACAGTTTACCCGTGTGAACCTGGACTGTCTCACTGTGTGAACCTGGACTGTTTACCCGTATGAACCTGGACAGTTTACCCGTGTGAACCTGGACTGTCTCACTGTGTGAACCTGGACTGTTTACCCGTGTGAACCTGGACTGTTTACCCGTATGAACCTGGACTGTCTCACTGTGTGAACCTGGACTGTTTACCCTTGTGAACCTGGACTGCCGAGACCTTTCACATGTATATAACACACAGAAGATTTTCCGACATCAGTTGCTGTGAATCTGGGACTTTTTGATTTTTTTGTCCGGATCATAATAGGACTGAAAACCTCGTTGTTTCTTCTTCTCTCCGTGTTCTTCCACACAAATTCACGTTCTACCTCTTCGTTCCCCTATTGGGTTTCTTTTCATTCTTTCATTTACTTTCCTCCTGATCCCGCTGTAACTGTAAACTGGTCTCAAAGTCTGAAAATGTCCAAAAACGGTCTTTCGCCCTGTAGAGGAACCAGGAAACCGTTGCTGGGATAAAGTCCGGTCCGGACCAAACTAAGTAGGTGTGGCTAGAACCGTAGGAGAATAAATACAGAAGATTATTCTGCACCCAGATTGTGATGTCATGGCGTTACCTCTGCTCGCTGTCGCCGGTTGCGTTGGCCACCTTGCCGCTGACGAACTCTCGGGTCAGATCACATCCTCGCAGGGCGTCCGTGTAGCGCTTCTCTGCTGCCTGTTTGGCATTTCTCTGTCACCAGAGGACATTCACAAGATGAGCGACCACACGGAGACAACAGCTGAAACTACAGACGCAGATACTCTGTCAGTGTTGGGTTTCATCGGTCCGTCTCGTTCCTGATGCCCGACGACCGATGACGTACACAGAGAGCGCCGACATCCACTAAGGCCCAACAGTACCCAAGGTTAAGGCCAGCTAGGGTATTGTGTTCCTTTGGGGCTAGAGCTGGGGGCTCAGTGGGCCGAGCAGAGACGGTGAAGTGAAGGGCGCAGGAGGCGAGCAGCTACAGAGTATCTGAGAGGTACTCAGAGAGTTTGTTGGAGTTGTTGGTAGATATAGAGGCTGGCAGTTACTCAGCCGATAATGGAGGAATTTGTATTTACTTTTATTGGAAACTTTGGGCAGTACTAGTAGTTGGTCAGGTCGTAAAAATAAGAATTAAGTTAAAAATAAAAGCTACAGGTCAGGCAGCGGCTCCCGATGGCGCCAGACTCAAACATGGGATGTTTAGAGTGTTTATAGCTGTCATTGTAAAACGTGCTCATACGTTTAGCACAGTTAGGGCCGGCTCGCTCCGCTGCTACCGACGACGCTTCGATCCCACCTGACCTTGAGAGGGGGGGGTGACATCACACCTGTGTTGGCGGTGATCACATGGTCGCCCATGTCGTATGTCTGATGTTCACCTGTGCAACCTGCTCCAGCAGCAGCGGCCTCCCCTTCACCCTCTGCTGCATCTCCTTGATCTCCTGCTGGTACTCCTTCCTGCGCTGGAGCTCCTGTCTCCTGCAGAGGACATGCAGTGGGATTATGGGTAATTCCAATCGCATTCGGCCTCGGGTTTTCGGCGGCAGACGCCTCGTCGTACCTGAACTCCTTGAGTTTGGTGGGGTGCGTCTGTGAGAGGGCCTGGTGGGGGTCGTTGGCCTGGGCTCGCTTCACCACCACCCTCTGCAGCGTCTTCTCTCGGCGCTTCTGCCTCTCCTTCCAGCGCTCCTCCTCCTCCTCCGCCTTCTTCCTCTGCTCCAGCGTCTTTCTACTCAGGGAGACAATGTGGTCACGGATGTGGGAGGGTTTGGAAGGGTTCAAGAGTCTGGGAGGGCGGGGGCGGAGAGGTGAGAATTCTAGAGGGGTGTAGGAGCGGTTTCGGAGGATGGGTCCAAGGATGTTGGGGGAAGGAGGGCGAGCGGCGAGGACTCTAGTCTGTCACTATCTCGGCTAAGAAGGCGTGAGCTTCTTCGGTCCAGAAACAGTACCTCACGGCGTCTTGGCGCTTTTTGGTGGCGTCCGTGGCTTTGGCAGGAAGGAACTCCAAGCTGCCAGAGAGGGATGAGCAGAGACTTGAGTTGGGAGTCCGAGGAGGCCCGGGGCTGATGTACGGCCAGCGCCGCACCCGCGGGCTGCTCTGCTCCTTCTCGATGTCGTCCAGGATGCGTTCTCGGTGCGAGGAGATCGCCGACGTCCTCAAATCGAAGGGTTCGCATGTAGTGCTGTGCTTCGCCTCTTTGTGCTTCTCCAGGTGTTTCTGGAAGCGCCGATAACTGGCATCGAAATCGGGAACCTCCTTGTTAATTTGCGGCGTGTGGGAGAAGCACTCGCCTCCGGCTTCCTCGCATTTGGTCCTCCTGCGTTGGCTGGGTCGGCGCGTGAGCATGCTAGGAGGCATAGCTGAGCTGTGGAGCATCTCATGAGCTCTCATCTGGATCTTGATGGAACGATACAGCTGCTCCTCCTTCATCTGATCCCCCGACGCCGCCGCGTACACCGACCTGGGGACCGGCTTGGCCTTGAAGGGTTTGACTTTCTCCTGGTCGGACGGCGGCGCCGGCGGTCGACGCAGCTGTTTCTGCTCCTTCTTCAGACGCTCCCTCTCCAGGAAGCTGAAGGGCTTCGGGAGGGTGTGCCGGTCGCCTGGCTGTCTCATGCGACGGTGGCGCTCCTCGTTCCGCTCCTGCAGCTCCTCATAAAGCGGGAGGTGGACATGACCCGGTACGGGGCTGGCGCGGAACTTCCTCTGGCACTCCCTCAGCTCCTCCAGCTGCCGCCACAGCTCGGCGTTCTCCAGTTCCATTTCTGTGCGCGTCTTTATGCCGCGCTTTTGTCTCTCGGCCTCCCGCAGCAGCATCTGGAAGGGTTTGGGGACGGTCGCCCTGCGCCTCCACTGCTCCTGCTCTCCATCCTGACGCTGCTTCCTGCTCCTCCCTGCTGTCCTCCTCTGGCCTTCAGGCAGGCTGTGCAGCGAGGAGGACGACCGCTGGCGACTGGGAGGGGACAGTTTGAAGTCGCGCCACATGTTCTTGATGTGCTCATTAGGAGAGAACAGCAGACCTTTCTCCACGTCGTTGGCGGCAGGATCATCTTCATCTCTGTCTGAAGACTCTGACAGTCTGGAACCTCTCCTCAGTTCAACGGCTGAGTGCGACTTCCTCAGACGGCGAGAAGCTGCTGGGTTGCTGTTTGACCACAGAATCCTAATAAAAACAGACGTCAGCGACTGTTAATACGACCAAACACCTAATACCAGACAAAAACTCCTCACTGCTTAAAGGGACAGTTCACCAAAAAACACCTCATATCTACCTAAACCCATGTTGTCAGAGTGTTGACTTTTCTTACATTTCTTCACCTTCTGAGTAAAAGAGGGATTTGTTTGAAAACAAACAACCAAAAACAAAGCCTGTAGCTCGTACAGCTCAATCCACCTATGTGTGAGTAATCTGTAACTATGTTTGGGTAATCTGTTACTATGTTTGAGTAATCTGTTACTATGTGTGAGTAATCTGTAACTATGTGTGAGTAATCTGTTACTATGTGTGAATAATATGTTAGTATGTATGAGTAATCTGTAACTATGTGTGAGTAATATGTTACTATGTTAGAGTAATATGTTACTATGTGTGAGTAATCTGTTACTATGTTTGAGTAATCTGTTACTATGTGTGAGTAATCTGTAACTATGTGTGAGTAATCTGTTACTATGTGTGAGTAATCTGTTACTATGTGTGAATAATATGTTAGTATGTGTGAGTAATCTGTTACTATGTGTGAGTAATCTGTTACTATGTGTGAATAATATGTTAGTATGTATGAGTAATCTGTAACTATGTGTGAGTAATATGTTACTATGTTAGAGTAATATGTTACTATGTGTGAGTAATATGTTACTATGTTAGAGTAATATGTTACTATGTGTGAGTAATATGTTACTATGTGTGAGTAATCTGTTACTATGTGTGAGTCATCTGTTACTATGTGTGAATAATCTGTTACTATGTGTGAATAATATGTTAGTATGTATGAGTAATCTGTTACCCCCCCCCCCGGCCACCGTGTGACATTCTGTTAACACAACAGTGTCTGGGACCTTAAACCGTCTCCTAAGGTCCGCCTTCAGTTGCTAGAAGCCCCGCCTCCTTGTTTTTGTGCACATTTGTTGTGTCTCCCCGTCCTTGTCGAAGTTGTTTCCAAAAATGCCGCGACACAGTCATATTGTGAAGCTCCAAAATGTTTTTTGCGGATTAAAAAAAAGTTCATCTGACTTTTGGTCGACATGGCGACGAGTAAACGATGACGTAATTATTTCATTTTTATATTTCAACTATTACGTCACATCATATTTATATAGCGCCGCCATGAGGCCAAAAGTTGTTTCCTTGAGTTGTGGAACTGCTCTGCGAGTTAAAACCATATCATCCATAACATTATAACCACCGACAGGGGAAGTCAGTTTTGCACTGATTGTCTGGTTGCCATGGTTACCTGTCAGCGGATGTTACGCATCATTAAGGCAGCAAGTGAAAATTCTGGCCTGAAGATGAAGACGATGAATTGGAAGCAGGAAAAAACGCATAAGTGTGAAGATCTTAGTGACTTTGAAAGGAGCCAAGAAGATTGGATCGGAGAATCTCCAGAACCGCGGGTCTTGTTGTATGTTTCTGGTCTGCATGGGTTCAAACCTACCAAAGTGGTCTAAGGAAGGCGTACACGTGTTAATGACAAACCCAGACGGGTCAAAGCCCGCCGCAGACATAATCTCCAGCGGAAGCCACCCACCTGTGATCCGGCTCCAGCGTCGCCACGTCTAGATGCGCCATGGACTTGAGCTGCAGTTTCCGTTGGTACATACTCTCCAGCTCAGCCATGGTGCGGAGGTGGGCCTTCTTCAGCTCCTCCAGCTTGCTGTAGTACTCCTCGTTGGAGAAGAAGATGCCCCTGAGGTCGAGGCGGTCGTTCCCCTGGCAGTCCTCGTCACAGAAATCAGAACCCGAGTCGTCATACCGCAGCTGAAACGGCCAAAAGTCAGACACAGCTCAGATGAGTGGAGCGAATCCCGGCCGGGTTTTGAAGCAGCAGGCCTCAGGCTCAGCGGCTCCCCCAGGAGTAAGCCTATTATCCCACTCTCAGCGCCATGGACCATATGGAGGAGCACAATGGGTCAGCTGACCCAGCTGACCCCCACACACACACACACACACACACACACACACACACCAGACGTCTGCTCCACTCCTGATCGTCTGAAATGGATCATATATCATGAAATGCCGCAGGTGAAGACCGGAGAGTTCCCGTCCACAGGACAGTCAGGAGCGCGGGATTATGAATCGAAGTTGGCTGATCTAGTCCAGACGGAAGTCCAGAAATAGTCAGAGCAACAAATGATACGGTCCAAATCCCTTCCAGCGCACAGACTGACCTCAAACTGTCAACAGGCCGGTAACTGGGCCGGACCGGTGTCTGCGTGTGTCCAGAGTTCAGCAGAATCAAGGCAGTGAAACCATTTTAAACAGATTTTTCCACCTTACAGAGACAAACTACGATACACAGTCACACACACACACACACACACACACACACACACACACGAAAACAATAATTATTATTAATTATAATAATAATTTTTCTCTTTTCTAAATCACAGATTTTGCTGGAATGTCTATTTAAACTTCATCTGTGTTCAGTCAGAGAATACGGTCGTTTCTACGGTAACATGACGGTAAAAATACGGTTTATATTTGTGAAATAATGTCGATTTCAAAGTAAAAGAATATAAAATAAAAAAAAGTCGTAATTTATTTGTAATTCTCTGTCGTTTTATATATATTTCTAAACTTCGTGGATAAACATTAACGATGTAGTTGAGGCTCTTGTATTTCACAAAGCTGGTCTCATCAAAGGTTATATGGTTCTCGCTCGACAGTGACGTCATAAAAAGGTTAAAATAAATTTAGATCAACCATTGAGTGGCAGATTAAGTAGTTAGATTACCTCGATCGTTACTATTTACTGCAGGAACTTAGATCTACACAATAAGGGGACGGTGATAATAATACTTAAACATCCTATGATAGTAAAAAACTGCAATACAAGTACTTTTACTTTGAAACTTTAGATTATACTCAAATCCTTTCACTCAATCAATGTTTTACAATATGACTTTTACTTAAGAGTGTTTAAAACAGTAGGTTATGAGAAGAATGATCTGAATACTGAATCACACACTTTATAAGAATTCTAGTTCATTTCTTTCTGAGTTACCAAATCTTTCAGGTCCTTTCAGAATAAAATACACTTACTGTATTAGGCAGGAGGATTTCGTTCGATTCATTGGATTTGACGTTTCCTTCAGCGATAAAATAGTTCAACTACGGAACTGAGATTAATTAAAGTGTATTACAATTTAAACTGTGCCTCATTAAACTTTGGTTTACTTAAGGAGCCTTTAATAACCGTTAAAGGGAAATTATTTTGAAGGCGTTTGAAACTCTATCCTGAATTAATAGCTGAAGACGTGATTTTAAAAATGAACTTTACCTCCCTCTCGTAATCCCGGTTGTCCATCTGACCGGTTACCGTGTAAGGTAGGACTCTCTCCCTCTCGTAAGACGCTAACGGGACTTTGGTGTGCGGATCCACCGGCGTCTTCAAGCACGAAGTGACGAGAACGTTCGTCCGGTGTGCATTCGCCATCGTTTCCCGTTATAATATCTAGATTTGATGTGAATTGACGCAACAAAACTAAGTACCGTCATAAAGCGTGGGGGGAGAGCCGCTTCCCCGGGGCTGGAACGGCGTCGGTAACCAGGCAGCAGTGTTGCCAAATACCGCGAGAGAAGGAAGCATCCGGGTCACCGGAAAGAAATCCGATAAAGCGCCTCTATTGAATTAAAGTTCAGTTTTTTTAATTTATTTATTATCTGGAATATAAGCATTGTTGACATATTCTGACATCTTAGTTCTCGCCTTTTAAGATAATCGATCACACACTTTAAAAACTGTAGAATTAAGCTAAAGTCGCCAATAGTCAGCGAGTTTGGCAACACCGTCATATTGAAGCTTATTTTTTGAAAGGAAGTGACGTAGGAATAGAGCGGAAGTAGAATCCTTAATCAAATAATTAAGAAATTGCGTCATAAAAACCCTGTTCTATCTTTCAGTGTCCTTTACAACTTTAATATTTAAGACTCAATAAAGAGGAAACTGGAATCCCTGCTTGTGAATTTCCAGTATTACAAAACTAAATCTCAGTCTTATAAATCTATTGATACAAATCTACATAGTTTTGTCACTCCTGTACATTATTCATAATTCGATACAAATTTCAGTATTGAACTTCTATACTTCTACAAATTCAAAGTGAGATTAATAATATAATCTATTTCTATTCCTTTAAATAAATTGTTAAGGAAGCCACGTCTTCATCAGTTTATTGGGTTTTTATGTTGACACAAAAACTCATGAAATGGTTTATTTGAATCAGAAGTCAATTAAAATAGGTTTGGATCAGAGGTTCTTATCCAGGAATACTTCCATACTTTTATAATTATTTTCTAATTAAATTTCTTGGGGGAAAAAAAATCCATAAAAAATGATTTTTGTGTTTCTGCAGCTCAGAATCGTAATTGTTTTTAATTTTGTGTCATAAGCTTTGGCAGACATTTGCGCTCCACTCTGTGGCATTCTAGTTGACTTATGCTCTGTTCTAATGGCTTGTTTCCACTGCGTGGCAAATTAGGCCCATCGCAAGAAGTGACGATTTTCCGTCCACCAGAGTGGAAGTTATCACTAGATTGTGTATATATTAATATTATATTTAGTATATAGCTAGCTATGCCTATGTATTTGCTCTGGTTGGAGGATAAAAAACGTTTCACACAGTGTTGTGGGTTAATGAAGGACAACAATATCATCTTGGGAAACAAAGCATAGAAAACCCCAGTTATTACTTAGACTAAATAGTGAATACTGATAAATAGTTGATATTCAAAGGTTGTACTTGATGCTGAATTATGATTTTCTAAGTGCATGGAAAACATGAAGGCATTGTAAAAGTTTGGAGAATTTATTGATTTCTTAACGTCAAAAGGTCAACAAAAACTAAGAGGCACATATTCACAGCAAAAAAAATCTTCCTCTTCCTCTGCACCCTGGGCTTTTGGCATA
This sequence comes from Lophius piscatorius, assembly GCA_009660295.1. Lineage (NCBI taxonomy): Eukaryota > Metazoa > Chordata > Actinopteri > Lophiiformes > Lophiidae > Lophius > Lophius piscatorius. The sequence continues at coordinate 21,616 of VRLP01003948.1, read as the reverse complement.
AAACAGAAGTTCCTCTTCATAAAGAGGCGCCTAAACAATTAGAAAAAAAATAAACAAATTGAGAACAGAATGAAATGCTTTATTTTCTTGTACCTTATAATGTATTAAGCAAACTGTACTGTAATACACATATTTATAATGATGTTCTTATCATTTCAGATAATGTGCATTGTTTAAAATGCATGTGATGTTACGAGTTCTTTTTGTAAGTTCAGTTTGTAACCAGCTGTTATAGATCAACCCAAAACAAAATGTTACCTGGATGCTGACGTAGTTAATAAATATGTAACTGGAGAGGAAACATTGTGTGGCCCGCAGAGTCCAGGCAACGTCTCCGAATGTAGAGTTTGTTTTTGTTCTGGAGGGTTTGTATCCAGTTCGATGCAATCTTGCAAACATTGTTTTCGTTTTTATTTACGAGCGAATCGCTCACCTTTACACAACATACATGAGAAGTATTGATTTTGTTTACCATCCGGCTTGCCATTACAAAGCTGTCTATCTCGTCCCAACTTCTTAACAACTGCCAGGCTCTCCTGTTTCTTTGGGCAGTGTTTTTCTCGCCGCCTTCATCCTTTTCTCTTACACGGCCTGACGATTTGTTGAGATGAAATGACAAAAAACGAGCAGCAAAAAAACAGTTGTCGGTTGTATCGCATTTGTCGCGCCGTTATGACGCGCTAATTGTACCTCGTTCGTCGTCGCGTCAGTATGACTCGCTACTCGACACTCGTTCGTTGTCGTCGCGCCGCTATGACGCGCTACTTGTATCTCATTCGTTGTCGTTGCGCCGGTATGTCGCGCTACTCATCTCGATGACACAGCTTTCGGTCTAAACCCTTCCAAACCATACCGTTCCGTACCACGCAGTGGAAACGAGCCATACGTTTGCCATCATATCTTCAGGTTTGCTTCTTAAACAAGTGGCGAAGATCTTTGTAGACAATTATAAGGCATTCTTTCAAACCGACTCCCCGGCTAAAAGCTGTGTCATGTGAACGGCCTCAAAGTCCACATAAATACTTAAGGAAAGTTAACCCAAACATGGAAGCATTTTTCTGATTGACAGGGACAAGAGAAAAATCTGTTTCCACCTTCATGCTGACTTTAAGAAACAAATAATGAGCAACATTTATTCAAATCCGATCAGCCATCTTTAATAGTTAGACAATCGTCAGAATCTGCACCGAGGAGGAGCAAAAAGAAAAACCACAGGCGACAGCTTGAGCGTCAACAGAAAAACAAAACACGAGCCTCTTTTATTAACTTAGAGTACGTAACAACTGCGACAGTGGGAATCGGACGTTCTCGGATCCCCCGCAGGCTACCTGGACCGGATCGGGTCTCTTATCGGGCGTTGACCTGGAACGAGAGGGAAAACCGTTTCACGTCAAAACGCACACAGATTCTAGATTCAGCACAAACGCGGCCCGGACGCCGAGTCTCACCACGTCGTCGATCTTCAGGATGCTGCGGACCGTCTCGGTGGCCAGGGTCAGAGCGCTGATGGAAACCAGTAACGGCTGCACCACCAGCTCCTCCAGGATGTTGGAGATCCCCCCCTTGCGGACGTTGATGCCGGCCGTCTTGTCTCCCTGGGCGTGTCTGTTGCGGAGCTCCGTCACCGTGCAGATGGGGTTCAGGCCGGCGTTCTCAGCCAGCGTGGAGGGGATCACCTCCATGGCGTCACTGTACGCCCGCACGCAGTAGGCCTCCATGCCGCCAAGGGTGCGCGAGTACTCCGCCAGACGCACGGCCAGCTCGATCTCTGGGGCGCCGCCGCCGGCGATCAGAGCCCTGATGGGCGGAGGAGGCGGAGGAGAATAGTTGTGTTAGTATATTTATTATAATATATGACTTGAAGAAAAAAAACAAAAAACTATCTGCTATCAGAACCAGCAGGAGGCAGAGACCCACCTCTTCTTGACCAGGCAGCGGATCACGCACAGGGCGTCGTGGATGGAGCGCTCCGCCTCCTCGATCACCAGCTTGTTGGAGCCGCGGACCACGATGCTCACCGTCTTCCCGGGACTGCTGCATCCTGTGATCTAAGGCGGAGCAACGCAGACCGTTCAGAGGATGTGAAATCATACCGATGTGAGTGAGAGACCGCCGTCGCTGCCGCGTACCTTGACCAGCTTGCCGGAGCCGTCCAGGCTGACCTCCTCCGCCAGCTCCGCCGTGCCCAGCATCTCCGGGGTGAAGTGGTCGATGTGGGCGATGGGCTTGGTTCCAATAGTCTGGAGGAGAAGGAGACATCGTTCAACCACCTCACAACAGGAAGTTCATACTAGGACTACGCTGAGCCCCCAACCCGTTGCGTTGTACCAACAATCCGCTTTATTGAACTCAGGTTAAACGTAAAATCTACGTTCCAAAAAACGAAGAAGCTCCCCCTGGTGAGTAAAACCTGAACTCTAGGAGTCAATTCTGATATTTACACGGTAGAGACCCCCGGGTCGATTCATATGCAGAAAACCGGGACTAAATCGGACCAGAGGTTCGAAACATCCAGAGATAAAGCTCTGCCTAGAACCGGGAATACGCGTTGGACCTTTCCCAAAATCAATCCAGTTCTTCCTCGCACTGAAGTCTGTGGGTTTTAACATTAAAAAAAAAAGGAAAAAAAAGACCCATGAAGTAGTTTGAGTTATTGCGTTTAGACGAAGGCTCCGCGGCGGGAACACAGAGCGGAGATACCTGACAGAAGGAGAAAGAGTTGGAGAAGGAGAACCAGACTAGAAGGAGACTGAACAGGGGAACAAAAAAGGAGAAAGGGGAGCAAGATATGGAGAATGAGGGGAACAGCAAAGCGTGAGGAGAGGGAGAATGAGTCAGGACTAGACAACGAGTGGGAGGAGGAGAGTGAGGTGGAAAAGGAGCAGGACGAGTAAACAAGATGTATAACTTGTAGGAGAACAAGGAGCAACAGGAGGAGGAAAAAAGAAGACAATGAGAAGAACAGAGGAGGAGATGAAGACGATGGACCAAGAGAAGGAGAAAGGAAGATGAAAGGGGGAGATGGATAAGAATGAGTGGTAGGAAGAAACGGCAAAATCAGAAAAAAGGGACGAAAGAGGGAAAGAAGGAGAAGAGTTATCCAGAGAGGGAGACAGTAGAAGGGACAAGGAGAAGTAGAAGAGTGAAAGAATAATGAGAGGAGGAGACGGGGAAGAGGTAGAGTGAGAATTGAAGGAGACGAACAGAAGGGGAGAAGGAAACGAGGAGGAAGAATGAGGAAAATAATCGGAGGGAAGAAGAAGCAGAGAGAAAAGAATAGGAGGATAAGCGACGGAGGAGAGGAATATGAGGAGGGAGGAGGAGTAGTAGAGCAGGAGGAGGAGAGAAGAGGGAAATGTGGAAGCGTACTAGATGGAGGAAGAAAGAACATCCCGACATGTCCGTCTTCTTCCTCAGAGGACGAAGACACAACTTTAATTTAACGTGAACAGGTGGAAGCGGCGTGAGGACGGCGCTTTGAGTCAGACAGCGACGGCGAGGCGATGACCTCACCTTACAGATGAACTCGATCTCCTCTCTCTCGATGTCCTTCACCACCATGATCTTCATCTTGTTGAGGAAGTGCAGGGCGAGGTCGCTCAGAGCGTCTCTGTCGGGGGGACAGGCTGTCGTTAGTTTAGGGTCCCATCTACAGCCGACTGTGTGTGTGTGTGTGTGTGTGTGTGTGTGTGTGTGTTCTGGTGTGTGTGTGTTTGTGTTCTGGTGTTTGTGTGTGTGTGTGTGTTTGTGTTCTGGTGTTTGTGTGTGTGAGTGAGTTTGTGTTCTGGTGTTTGTGTGTGTGTGTTTTCTGGTGTGTGTGTGTTTTCTGGTGTGTGTGTGAGTGTGTGTTCTGGTGTGTGTGTGAGTGTGTGTTCTGGTGTGTGTTCTGGTGTGTGTGTGTGTACCTGAGGATGGACTTCTGGATGAGCAGCACGTTACAGCCGGCCTTTTTGATCTGCTTCACCAGGTTGAGGATGTAGGCCCGCTCCTCCCGCAGCACGCGGTCCATCTGGGCGTAGTCTGACACCACGATCTGGTTGTCCATCTGGACGCCAGCAAAAAAAAAAAACACAGCGGGTCAGCAGACGACCACGAGAGGAAGAGGAGGAGGAGGAGGAGGAGGAGGAGACGTTTGTCACAGGGATCACTTGTGTTTACGACAGAAACTGTTCCTATAACCGACGTTGGTGCCGCCAGGAACACGAGCGCTACACTGACAAAAACCCAAAACCGTGTCACAAACAATTGGGATCAACAACATCTCGCAGAGGTTCTGGGGGTCCAAGGCGGCCCAGATCGGGGTCTTCATCGCTGTTCTGTGGCACAGAACAAAAAACCCGGGACATTTCCTCATATTTGGTGGTGAAATTGAGACCCGGTGTATTAAAGTTCCCAGAGTGGGAAATAAAAACAGCCTTTAGGCTGGAGGGTTGGTGCGTGTGACAGTTTCACAGTAAACCTCGGTACCAGGGTCAAAGAAGCTTTTTGGTTCTGTCAAATTCAAAGTCATCAGTCCCGGTCCGGTCCACATGTGTCGCTCAAGTGTGACTAGCTCATTTTAGAAACATTATCTTTTCTCTCGTTGGCAATAATATTCCTGGATTATAAAAGCTCAAAGCAGACCGTGGCGCTGTGCACCCAGTCATCCTGGACCTTACATCGGTTTTGGGCGGGGACAGGCAGAACTGGATGAGACCGATCTTGGCTTTCTCCACGCGTGATGCGCTGCTGTTGGCGACCCTCTGGGTCAGAACCAGCCCCTCCACCAGCTCACAGTCATCGATGGTCCCCCTGATGAAACCGGTACCAGAACACAGGGAGGAAAAACTCAAATCAAAACCTTTACAGTCTCCTGAAACACAGAAAAATTATAAATAGAATAATAATTTTTAAAAACAAGGACTCCGGCGTTTGAACCGACCCGAGCTTCTTGGTGATCTTGATGTCATGCAGGTCGACGCCGGTGGCGGTGGCCGGGTCGATGACTCGCATGACGGCGTCCACGCTCATCGGAGCCAGCAGGCTGGAGTACTGCGAAACCACCTTGGAGCAGAGTGACGTGGTGGCGCTGTTGAGCAGCGTCTCGCGGTCGCTCAGCTGCACCGGTCGGCTCATGGCCGTCAGAACCTCCACGCCCTTCTCCACCGCCTTCTGGAAGGACTCGGAGATGGTGGTGGGGTGGATGCCTGATGAAAGGACAACGTGTTAACATCAGCGCCGGAATGTTCTTTACTAGAGGTGCGCCGCTCGATCGGCGCCGGGAGGCCAAGCACTCTGAGCAGGAGTGACAACAGCTCGCCCCGAGGTTCACAGCAAGTTACGAAGCTAACATTAGCAGAGCGGCTAAAGCTAGCGGGCGCTCAGAACCATGAAGTCCCCGAACAAAGCCAACATAGAACATATAAGAGAGTTTTCTCTCCACTTCTAAATGTCCTACGGTTGGTGTAAGGGCGGAGGACACATTAAACACAACAGAACACATACACAATGCCGACTTCCACTGCAACCCTTCAAAATAAGAGCGCTTAAAATACACGAGTCATTGTGATTTTTATAATGTGACATTCTCCGGTCCGCTCCCCCCACCTTTCTGCAGCAGTTTGTAGCAGGCGTCCAGCAGCGCCCCAGCAATCACCACCACTGAGGTGGTGCCGTCACCCGCCTCAATGTCCTGGGCTTTGGATAGTTCTACCAGCTGAAACAGAACATTCGCCATTAACGGGTTTCTCCACATGGTGCGACTTTCACGTTAATACCGCTACTGTACGGGTGACACGGGCGTCTGCCGGGGCATACCATTTTGGCCGCAGGGTGGAGCACCTGCATCTGTTTGAGGATGGTGGCGCCGTCGTTGGTGATGGTCACGTCTCCTTTCTCGTCCTGGATCTAAAAGAAAGGGAAAGTCAGCGCCGGCCCTAATAAAGTACGAGCGTCGGGGTAGAGGGTGAGTTCGGCCCAAAGGTTCATACTGACCATCTTGTCCATGCCTTTCGGTCCAAGGCTGGTTCTGACGGCGTCTGCGACCGCTGTAAGAAAAAACACAACACAACGGTCGTCAGTGGTTAAAAACAACCTCTTTGCTCCTCCCCTTCTCCTCCTTCCTGCAGCTCCATCTCCAGCATCCTTCTACCAGTAGATCCATTATCCCTCCTCCTCTTCTTCTTCTTCACGGGTCAGAACCATCTCAGTCTGTCCTCTCTGACTTTGTCTCCAGGACGTCTAACATGGACTGTCCCTCTGATGTCTCCTTTCTACTCCTGTCCTTCCTCCTCACTCCCAGAGAACATCTGAACATCTTCAGCTCCGCCTCCTGTCTTCTGCTCAGAACCAGCTTCTCTAAACCATCCAGCAGAACTGCTCTCACCTCCATCTAGGAAACCTTTCCCTTCACTCCTGCTGCTGCTCATCCGTCACAGATAACTTTTCACACCCTTCGCCACCCTGCCCAAACAGTTGAGCCCAAGTCCTTAAACTCCTCCACACACATCTATTCTGCCTCGCTGCCACTGACCTTCATCGTTTTTCTCCCCAGCGCACACCTCCACCTCCTCAAATCATCTGCTAACATCATAGTTGAGTCTGTCCTGTTATAATCACCAGGTCTGCAGAATGAAATCAAACTCAAGAGCCTCGTCACCAACCAAGACCGGGTCTCTCTCGTAAATGAGATCTGAATCTAAATGAGAATAACCTGGTAAAATAATAAGGAAATGAAAAAAACACTGCTGTCATACACATCCTGCACCTCTCACACATGCTGCTGTCCCTCCAGACCTGTTTCACGCCATTAGCATCTTAGCTAGCAGGGACTGTTGAGTCATGAGCATCAGGACCTCATCCTGTCTCAGGAACAGCGTCTTCTGTGACGCAGCAGAAATCTCTAGGATTATTTTTTAAATACAAAAATCACAGATTTCGACTAGTTTAATTCAGCAGTTAGTTAATTTGTCTTTTGGGGAATTTATAGAAACCAGCGCCTAATAAAGGGAATAACGGTGCCCTGACCACAGCAGCCCATGCTGACAGGCGAGAGTTCGGAACAGATATATGTTCATATCATTTCTACTTATTACCTTTGGCAGCGGAGATGTTACTGAACCGTATTTGGGCCGGCTTGTCGCGGTCCTTATACGCCCCTCCTTTGTGTGAGCCCATGTTTGACCTGATCACTCTGGCTTCGGGCATCGCGGATTTATAATGAATGGAAAATGTTCAGAGAAGTATTCAGAGAGGGGCTGATGCGTCCCGGGGCTAAAACACGGCGATACGCCTTCGGATGGACTCGGATTCGGTCTTTCTACCCGGTCGCCGTTAGAACCTTCCAGAGCCACCGGCTGCGACGCTGAGAAGAAGGAAGGAGTTGTCAGTGCGCCCGGCGCTTGGATATGACGTAGATAGACTGTATGAGTGGATTGCCGATTTATGACGCATTGATTTAAGATTATTTTTCTCATTTATCTTCATTTCAACTATTCGTAGATGCCGTAATGTATCTAAATTAATTGAATATATTGTAAATAGTGTTTATAGAGACAAATATCATCACATTGAATTAAGCTATCCCGTCTGGGTTGATTGGTTTAGTCTGTTTTACCTCAAACCTCAGAGATGAAGCATTTTTGGATGAACATGCTGACAAATATCTGATCACATGCTACTCCTGTTACTTTATATCTTCGTATTTTAACCACTTCTCTATCCGGTAAGTTTATTTTAAGTGTTTAGCAGCATCTCGCTGCGCAGTTTGGGTCCGCGCTCCATCATTCTAGCCCGTAACTAGCTGATAGTTAGCTTAGCTAATGGCAGAGCTGGGACATGCTCTTGTTTTGAGCCTCCGGGACACGCATGTTCTCAAAAACTGATTATCTACAACATATATGCGCTGAATGTTATGAGAGTGGCTGCTTTTAAGTGTGCTCAACTATTATTTTAGACTTTTTAGAAATTGAAAGCGCTAAAGGCCACCTTTAGTTCTGTGTAATAAAGCCTTTTTTCAAAATAAAAGTCCACATCAGTAAACCCAAGCAGCTCAATTTATTTATAAGTAAAACATATCAGAAGGATTAAATGTATTGGAAAATAAAGCACAACAAAAACTACAAATATAAAAATGTATTCAATAGGAATAATGTTTCTCTTGGATTTAAGATGACAATGAACTGGCGACTCAGAACTTAAGTTTTTACCCTTTTTTTTCCCCTATAGTGTTACTTTAATATAATGATTTTAAATTCAATCAGACGAGGATTGAAATATTGTTTTGTTTTTTTGTGTGCTTAAACACAGACTACGCACATATAGTAACAGGAACTAAGTACCTTGTACTGACACTGAAGATGAATAGCTTTATTTTGAGTATGTCATTCAGGTGAGACCTTTTTTTTCTGATTCCAGAACATCGACTTCAAAATCAAATGTTAATCAGGGGCCTAATAAATCCTATATTGACATTATAACAGTGGTTATAATGTTACGACTGATCGCTGACCCACAAATATTTCCTTATCCTTGTGTTTTTATCTGAAAAAAGAATTTGTGCCTGAAGATCATTTATCCAAAGTCGTCAGCTGGCGCCACCTAGTGGCTCTGGCAGAACGAGATAACTAAGAGGACATAGAACTTTATAAAATTCTTAAAGGGGAGATTCGACACAGGAAAAAGAAATATGAAAGGAGAGAGAGAAAGACGGGAGTAGGAATGAAAAGATGATGGGGCAGAAGAAAAACGCTGTGATTCCTATCTCGCAGTGAACGTCTCTGCGGGCTGGAGCCATGCTGCCGCTGAAGGACAAGGACAAACCCATCGTCCAGAAGCTGCTGTCGGCCGGATGCTGCGCTCGCTGCGTCCTCCGGTTCTGCTGCGTGAGCGTCCAGGCCGCCTACCGGCGACCGCCACAGGTGAGACTTCCTGATGCTGGGACGCCATGGTGCCTTCTGCGTTCTGAGGGGCGGGTCCGGGTCCTGAGGGACACTTCCTGTCACTTCCTGTCTGTGTCCGTCTCCTCCTCCTCGCTGTTGCCACGGTTTCCATCCTCCTCATGTTACTTGGTTGACATTTCTGTTACAAACCCAAAACACAGAAGTCCTGGTCAGCCGGTTCTGATATGGATGGATTGATTGGGTCGGGCTAATAGCTGGACTTTGGATTAGATGTTAATTAAAAGCTGCTGTTTGGTTTTGGGTCCTGGCGGCGCTGTAATTAAATTATATCCTCCAAAAACATCTGATGTTTCCTGCTGGTGCCTGTGACTCAGTTACCCATCATGCTTTGTGTCGTGTCACGCAGGAAACCCTCACGGAACTAAAAGCCTTCATCAGCAGCGAAGCAAACACCGCATCCCAAGATTCCACTGAAGGGAACAATAAATCCCAAGATGCAACAGTGTCTGACCCGCCCAGTAAAAGAATGAAACTGGACCCCAGCGAAGACCATGCTCCAGCAGAGGATGATGATGATGCTGCCGCCGCGGCTGAGTCGAACGATAAAGAGTCACGCGTGTGTGTGGTGTGTTTGGGGATCCTGCAGGAACTCTGCGACAGGGCTCAAGCCGTAAAGGTGTGTGTGTGTCTGTGTGTGTGTGTGTAAGTGTGTGTATGAGTTTGTGTGTGTGTGTGTGTGTGTGGTGTCAGTGATTTTAGCGGCTGAGATGAAGATGATGTGTGTGTTGTGTGTAAGTGTGGGTGTGTGTTGTCAGTGATTTTAGAGATGAAGATGATGGGTGTGTGTGTGGTGTCAGTGATTTTAGAGATGAAGATGATAGGTGTGTGTGTGGTGTCAGTGATTTTAGCGGCTGAGATGAAGATGACGTGTGTGTTGTGTGTTGTGTGTAAGTGTGTGTGTGTGTTGTCAGTGATTTTAGAGATGAAGATGATGTGTGTGTTGTGTGTGTGTGTGTAAGTGTGTGTGTGTGTGTGTTGTCAGTGATTTTAGAGATGAAGATGATGTGTGTGTTGTGTGTTGACAGATAGCCGAAGCAGTGAAGGCGGAGAAGTATGAGTTCGACAACCTGGTGCTGTCCGTCTCTCTGCCGGCCCAGCTGTGTGTCCGAGAGGTTAGTTCCGTTCTGGGTGTGTGTGCGCGCGTGTGTGTGTGTGTGTGTGTTATACATTGTTGTTATACAACAATTATGTTTTTTTATAACATCATTGATGGATAAAAAAAAAACTCAAAGTAGCTGCGTTCTAATATGACTTCTGCTTCGCCTTCAAAGTAAAAGCATTTACTCTTACTACTTCCTGTGACATAAATTTGTCTCAATTGAACCTTTCAGCTATTTATTACAACTTTACTTTTAACATGGTATCTTTTATATTTAGCTTTAGGTCTAATTCCCCAAAATACCTCAAATAATGTATTTCATTATTTAGGACAGTTTCTCTGGAGGATCAGCCGTCATCGCTGGCAGATAATCCAGATAATTCTAGAGATCTTTCGATTTTCAGCTCCATATTTAGTTTCATCTTGTGATGATAGGAGATCTTATGTCGTCCGTATTCGCTCTGACAAAAGGTGATGAGGTCATACCTGTGTCTCCTGTTCCCAGCTAACATCGGGCGAGAGGCGGGGTTAACGCTGGACAAGTGGCCAGTGAGAATGAAGTCAGAATTCTGATATTTAACTCGACATTCTGAGATTAAAATCCAAATTCTGAGATTAAAGTCCGAAATCTGAGATTAAAGTCGGAATTCTGACTTTAATCTCAAACCTCCCCCCAAAAAGTCTCCCGTAGCCTTGGTCCCGCCCTCACACAGCGCCCCGTTAGAAAAGCTCCGGCCCAGGAGAAACGGTTCCTTTACTGGTGACGACTTCCTGCAGCAGAATATTTGAAACGTAGGTTTTTCTTCCCGGGAACTTAACTGGATCTGTTTATCCTGTTCCCCCCCCTGCAGCATTCCTGCTGGCTGCATGTGAAGAAGGAAGTGAGGTAAAGCATAATCCTGACTTTTATTTATTAACGTCACGTTCAGTCTGGTCTCAGCCGGTTGGTCTCTTTCTCTCTCTCTCTTTCCTCGCTCAGAGAGAAGAGCGTTGTCCTCAACAAGGACGATGTCATCCAGGTGAAGGAGGCCTTCAAGTGGGTCATGCAGGGTCAGGTGGCCAAGGAGCTGGGGGGCGTCGCCGTGGTCACCAGGGTAGGTGAACCTGACTTTGTGAAGGAAAAGTTTGACTTTCAGCGCCTCAAAGGAGTTTTCCCCTCCCGCCTGTGATTTCAGAGTCTGTTTGAGGTCGGCGTGGAGTTCACTCACCCAGACACGGACGCCGACTGCCACTTCCTGTGAGTCCGCACGCACCCCACCCGCCGGCCCGCCTTAGGTCAGACCCAACACGGCGGTTCTGGAAAGAGAGCAGATTCTCTGAATGTAAAAACAGGATAGAAAAACATCAGTAGAAGTAGGACTGTTTGTAGGCGCCAGTTTAGAGAGCATGATGGGAAATGTGGATCAGACGGATCGGGGATCAGCCTCAGCGCCTGAACCCGATCCCTGGATCCGTTTGACTCTGCAGCCGAGTCGCACAGGAACAAGATGAGGAGGGGTTCTGCCTCTATGCCGACCTCTGACCTCTGAATCTGAATGTTTGCCCCGCCTCCTGTCGTCTGTCCTTCCTGCAGGGCAACAACGTGTCCCGACTGCTTCAAACCCACCAAGAACAAACAGGTGAGGGCGCCGTGGTTCTGTCCTGTCCTGTCCTCTGTTTTGTTTCTCTTTATGTCAAATTTTTACTCTACCTTTTTTTTTTTTTTACATTTTTTGAATCTAAATTTTTTTTACATTTTTTTGAAAAATATTTTTTAATATTTTTTTTTTTTTTCCGAATAAATGACATAAAACGATCATTTCAAACTTCTGCGTCTGACGAGGATGTTTTAGGTTCTCTGTAACTGAAGCTCTCACACAGTTTAACATAAGACACCGAAGATTACCGGGAGGGGTCCAATACTTTTTCACATCTTTGGCCGTCATCTAAAAACAATCGGCGGTAAGACGGTTAACGTGGGTGCTTTCCTGTCTGTCTGCCTGTCTGTCTGCAGTCGGTGTTCACCAGGATGGCCGTGGTCAAAGCTCTGGAGAAGATAACAGACCTTAAATTTCTCCAGTAAGCATCACTTCTACAGAACGTCCCATTATTTTCTCCCGCCGCCGCGTCTTTAGACGATTCCTCTTGTTTTCCAGACATTACCCATGTCCACCAACGCAGCAGAGCAGCAGCTGCGTCCCTCAGGACGTCCAGTGTCTCCACGTCTCCGTCTTTGTCGCAGGTATTCCGTCATGTTTTGTTTACTTGTAATAATATGATGGACAAACATTTTTTTTTACCATTTCAGCGTCAGATCCTATAAACGGTCAGTCATTTTCAAGTTTTAGCCTCACCGCGTGTCACGGACTAAAACATTTCTTACACTAGGGGGAGCTTTATCTCAAATTGTCAATTCCGCAACCGTTGGCCTGATTTAAGTCCAAAATTCTGTGCCGCTGAATCGACGAGGGTGGTCCCTCTGACCTGTGGTGCCGCCCAGGGCTCCGTCCCTGGCCCCTTACTCGTTAGCATATACGTGCTAATTTACATTTTCCAACAAGGAGCACAGAGGTTCACAAAAACCTTTTCCTCCTGGCCTTCAGGGCGGTACAACAAGTTCTGCCGTAGTCTTCCTCAGACTCCCTGGGTGATCGGCGGGGAGAGGAGGATGGAGTCGTCGGTGGAGGAGCTGATCGCGGCCCACGTCCTCTCCGTCTTCAGGGCCGACGGTGAGTCCGCGCCTCGGTCTGACGGTTCCGTCGGCGCACCAGAACCAACCGGTCCTGATTCTTTTTCCCGCTCATCTTCTTCCAGGTTTTAATTTCTCCTCGTCCGGCAGGGAAGACGTGGACGTCCGGACTCTGGGGAACGGTGAGGCGGACTTCGGTCCTGAACAGCTTCCGATCTGCTTCCGATCCGTTCGGTTTACGTGGCGTGTAAAGTCGTCATTTTGTCCGTCTGTGTTTGACAGGTCGTCCGTTTGCGATGGAGCTGCTGAACCCTCACAGATCCAGACTCGGCGACGCGGAGATGAAGAAGATGCAGGAGGTTCGTCTCCGTCGACCCTCGCGCCTCAACCCACGCCGTCATTTCTGTCCTCCTGTGCGTTTCATAAAGCAGCACAGATACTTGATGCTCCGCCCCCATCAGATGTGGGCGGAGCCTCATCAATCATCACACGATGACACGAAACCAGCGGGAAAGCTCCGTCCGGAGGTCAGGCCTCCACCCGTGTCTCCTAGCAGGACCTGGTTGGAGACAACACAGCGGCGCTGATTCCCCTCTTATGTCCTCCAGGTGGACATTCACCTCTTTCATCTCGCTTCTGCCAGTTGTGGATCGCACATGTTAGCCTATAGCTTAGCATCTCGCTAGCTCCTCTCCTGAGTAGACTTGGCGACATTACTCTGCCGTTACTCTGGCGGTCTTCAATAATGTCCACGAAAAGTCGGGGACATTATAGAAGACCTCGTTAAAAGTCCAGTGTGTGGGATTAAGAGACACCTAGTGGTGAGGTTCCAGATTAAACTCCTCCCCCCAAATATGGACAAACGGAAGACCCTTTCTTATTACTTAGCAAGAGGATCAAACATCGGAGCGTCCGACCTGTCCGTCAAAGAGGGGGAAAATATGAGGTCAAGGCTCAGGAAACGGTCGGGAGGTAAACCGGTGGGGAACAGTGAAAGTACAACGTGGCGGCCTGTGGATATAAAGTATTCCTCCTGAGCTAACGTTAACACAAACGGTTATACATTCATAAAAACATGAAAAAACCTCTTTATGTTGGTTCTGCTGATGTCCAGCAGCAGTGCATTCTGGGATACGTAACTCCTTATGTCCAGGTTGGAGCTGATGATGGCCCCGGACCCCCGTCTCTGTTCTGTGAGGCTCCTGGTGCCGGAGACTCATGCTTCTGTTTGGGTTTCAGACCATCAACGCGTCGTCGGACAGGATCCGAGTCAGAGACCTGCAGATCGTGACCAGGTGAGACGAGCCGGACGGCCGCCGCGTCCTTCAGGCGCTCACGTAGGTGAATATTAACGCCGGTGTGTTGATGATGAGCAGGGAGGCCATGAGTCGGATGAAGGAGGGAGAGGAGGAGAAAACCAAGTCGTACATGGCGCTGGTCTGGACCCAGAAACCCATCCAGAAGGAGGACATCGTCTTCATCGACGACATCAAGGTATGCGGATCGCCCTCAGTCCCCGCCTCACTTTGTCTTCTCTGCTGCGAGCCCAGACCCTCACCGTCTCCTTGTTCTGATCAGGATCTGACTCTGGACCAGAAGACCCCTCTGAGGGTTCTGCACCGGCGGACGCTGGCGGTCCGGCAGAGAGTCGTCCACAGCATGAGCACCCGCTTCCTGGACCCCCATCACTTCTACTTGGGACTGAGGACGCAGGCCGGGACGTATCCTCACCACCCGTCCGCACGGGCCGCCGGTTCTAGACCCGCGCCCTAGCATGCTACCTCCACGATGCTAATATTACAAGCTAACACAAACCCACTCCACCCTGCATGCACTCGCTTCTCCACCCTTCCTCCGCTACAGATCACTACGTCCTCCACCAACCTCATAGTCCACGGAGACTCCTGGCCGACCTCCTGCGTCCGTCCCTCACCACGGCAACAAGACGGGCCTCCGAGTCAGCACTTTTGTAAAAATCGGGTCGGACTTTATTCAGAACTTATGACTCCAGATAAATTCTTCACTTTCCTGAACGTCAGTCCGCAGCTACATCAAAGAATTTGTCCACGGAGACTTCGGCCGCACCAAACCCAACCTGTCCCAGCTGCTGAAGACGGACACGGACATCCTGGAGCTGGACGTGGAGGTGAGTCCTAGACCATCGTCTCCTCCGGGGGTTCAGAGTCTCCAGTAGATGACCGGGAGACGTCTCGTGTGCTTCTCCCGCAGTCCGTGGACGTGGACTGGCCTCCACCCATCCCGGAGTGAACGCCGCTCCGCTCCTCCACCGGTGACCCCTGACCTCCTCCTGGATGAGAGGATCTCGAGGCGCTCCGCTTCTCACGGCGTCTGGGATCCTCTGAGAAAAAAATGGCCGATCGAACCCGGAGACCCAGAGGAAATCAGCGTGGAGGAGAAACGTGGGATTTGGGAAGCCGGGTTTGTTTGATCCTGTGTTTTGACCTTTATTGATCCTAAGCTTTCGTTAGAAAAACCTTCTAGAGGATTTTTACTTTTGTGATTAGCTACAGGTGAGTCATTTGTTGTTGTTGTTGTTGTTGGTCTGTGGCCTTGAAGCCAGGAGAAGAAAAGATGATTACAACACCAGAACGGTTTGTTTCTTATTTATTGTTTGTTTGTTTGTTTTGTGGATGAGAGTGGAGAGAAAACTTTTGATTCATCAAGATTTCTTTTACGGCCAATGAGGCGACAGAATGTGTCCAGGTGGTCCTGAAGGAGACACCAGAGGGGATGTCATGGTGTCCTAAACTAAAAGTGCAGGAACATCTCTTTAAAATATGAGCGTGCTATGCTAACATCAAATGCTAACATAAACGTTTGCGTATTTATTCTTATTTCTGTTCTCAAGGTTGGAGAGATTTTGTCTCACTAATGTTTTCATTGTTAGTTTAGAGAATGATTATGCTAACCTGCTACACCAGGGATGCTAACGCTAGATGCGAAAGTTAAATAGCATTATGCTAGCTTTAGCACTCTTTTTTTTTAATATATGTTGTGATCTTTGGGACGAGGTCGGTTTAGTTTATAATGTTTGGAATATTTGCATG
Source organism: Lophius piscatorius (assembly GCA_009660295.1). NCBI lineage: Eukaryota > Metazoa > Chordata > Actinopteri > Lophiiformes > Lophiidae > Lophius > Lophius piscatorius. The sequence continues at coordinate 5,842 of VRLP01003948.1, read as the reverse complement.
CAGAGGTACCAAAGCTATGATGCTAACATTACAAACCAAAACATTTAGCTGCTAGCTTTGCCACCGAAGCCTAAATACATTCTCCGATACGCCTTGCACAGGGGACGACTCTCCAAAAAGTGCAGCACATTCTTTAGAATAGGAGCATGCTAACATCAGGGGGCTAACAATAAATGCTAGCATGTTAGCTTTCCCACTGAGATCTATTCATAAATATATAACCTCCGATCTTTGCTAAGGCAGAACTACTTTCCGAATGGGGCCGTAACTTTCGGGACTTTCTGAAAAGCACATTTGTTGAGAATATGAACATGCTAACCTGATACATCCTTGCATGCTAATGCTAATGGCAGCGTGTTGATGTTGGCAACTTTTTCCTCATTAAAATGATGCAGTTTGGTTTTGTTTAGACTGCGGTTGTTGAGCTAGCATAGTGCTGTTAGCATATGTTTGTAATATTAGCATGCCAGCCCGCTACATCTCTAAATGCTAATGATAGCGAGTGAAAATAAAAGGCTGCTTTTTAGCGTAACATATTTTTTGAATTCACATCCTTATTTTGGCCCAGAATATTGGACAGATGGCATGCTGGGAAAAACCCCAGAAATAAAGACTCGGGACAGCAGAAACCCTGAAATGTATTTTTTTTTAATTTAATTCAAAATAAATACTACCACGGCAATGCAAGTCCACTACTGGGTTCTTGCCCTAATGTTTTGGTAAGAAAACAAACAAGCAAACGGTCCCAAAAAAAAGAAAAAAATAATAATAAAAAGACTTCAGTTAATGCATCCATCATCATCATCATCATCATCCTTCAGCAACTTTCAAGAGGTGCCTTTTTTTAAACATACAAGGTAACACTGCCTAGAATGACAAACATAAATAAAACAAATACTATGGTACAAAATGAGGGCAATGAGGAGGAGGAGGAGGAGGAGGCGCAAGGGATGATGGGATGGGAACAACCTGATGAAACCAGCACTGCAAAAAAAAAAAGAAAAGAATTAAGATAAAAAAAAGTTATGGTCCCACTTTTCTCTGAAGAAGAGGGTGAAGGGAATCAAGTGACAGTGCAGACTTCACAGTTACAGTCATGTCCTCACAGAAAAGTCTTTTTCAGGGACCACTAGGCAAAACGAGGACGGGGGCGGGGCTTGTCTTCATGGAAACGTCCTCATTGGTTGAGCCAACCAGAGAAAAAAAACAACAACCCCTAAACAAAACAGAACCGTCGAGGGGTCCAGTAGTTTTTCCTTCTTCTATGCAAGTTTGTTGTCTTTTTTTTCTCCGTCTTTGTTCCCATCAGAGCGCTCGAGTTCAAAAAAAAAAAAATGTCTCGTCTGTCAAGATGCCATGAAAGACAAAAAGAAAGAAAAAAAAAAAAAAGGCTTTGCATATTTACATCTTCATTGACTCCCCCCCCCCCCCGGCAGTCCTCACAGTCGTCATGCATCATGAGTTTCTCACGGCTCAGTTTTCTGGAGATCTGTCACATGATTAGCTGAGATTAATGTCTCATAACACTGATGACCGGACAGACGGGGGGGGCGGAGCCCCGCGCACCTGGAGCTGGAAGTCTCGTCTCGGCGGCTGACACGTTTGACTTTGCTCTGATTTATCGTCTAAGAACAGTCTTTGTGTGTGTGTGCGACGGTGAGTGTGTGTGATGCCGGGGGGGTCATATTTATCCCGCCGTCATCACGCGGCGCCGTTTGTCCTCTGACCTCACACTCCTGCTGGGAAGCTCAGATGTTTTCTAGTCGTTACGATTTTTCTCTGCGGCTGATGAATCATTCTAATATTATTATGGAAAGATACCAGGATGTTTGTTAAAGTCAACAGCGTTAGCCTTGAGCTAGCTGGCTAAAGCTGCTAACGCAAAGGTTTAGCCACTTCCTAGGTTTTTTTATTTGAATAATGACGTCGGAGATGTGCGTTAAAGATCCAGAAATTACGACAACCTCCTCCAAAAACTACCGAGGCAGTCATTTTTTAGCTAGGGTGTGGTTAAAGGCTAATCTGGTGGTAGCATTGAACTGCGTGCTAGCAAAGGTTGATTGCTCTCGGCATGTCTTTCTTCCAAGCTGCGATATTTCAGAAATATAACAGGAAGTTGTTACGTGTGAATGCGAACAATCACAGGATAGCCAGTAGAGTTAGCTACAATGAGGTTGAACGCTAGCTAGTGGCATTCGGCTTCATACTAAGCTAACGCTAAAGTTTGATTGGATTAAATCCAGTGAATTTTATTTCCAGGACTAAATAAATGTGTTTTTCTCTCGCCTGACCAAATCAAGCCATCAAACGAAAAGCGTTAGCTAGGAAGTGATTGAATGCTAACATTAGCTTTCTATCTTCCGACAGGAGGGCCATTCTAGCTTCATTCTTTCTTTCCCCGTCCCTGACGCGACCCAACCTCCCTCCAGGCTCTCACTGTTCTAAAAGTTGTGAACAGAATCCCAGCAGGAAGTGACTTGAGTTTCCCGCCCAGAGTGCGTCGGAGGAGGAAATAGTCGCCGCGTGAATGCCATCGGTTACGAATGGCTCCTGGCGTGAAGGAACCCCGAGGCGTGATTTCAGCAGAACAGATTTAAAATCGGCAGCCTCCCTCAGAAAGTCAGACTACGGAGTTAACTTGAACCAGAACAAACTTTCAGTCCAGATATCTGCGGCGTCAGAACGCCGACCAGCAGGAAACTCCTCCTCCTTTACATTAGACACGATTCCAGTCAAAGACATCTGAGACGTCAGTCGGACCGGTTGGAACTAAAGTCAAGGTCAAACCTAAAAGGAGCGTCGTAGATATCTTCAAACGTCTTCATCTGGTTAATCTTGTCGGCGTTTGAACGTTTTGCTGATTTAAGTGAAACATGAATCCCAGCTGTTGTTCACCTCTGTGGCCACAAGAGGGCGAGCGTGATCGACTCGCCAGCAGAGACGAGACCGGTAGGAAATAAATGTCCCTTCATCTCAAGTCCGTTACTAGAACCCTTCACCGATCAGCCATATCATTAAGACTACATGCCTGACGTTCCGTGGGTTCCCCGTTTTAAACTTAAAACAGATCTGTGATGTCACAGTGGGTTCCCACGCCTCGCCGTCAGAACCAGTGCCGACGTTTTCCGCTGTCCGTGCCACTGTGGTGGTTCTTCTTCCCCGCACGGATCAATTGGGGTCTCGGTCGTCCTCATCACCAGTTGGGCTTCCTCAGACCCAGTGTTGGACAAAGTAAAAGTACTGATACCGCACTGAGAAAATACTCGACTACAAGTAAAAGTCCTGCGTTGAAAAGTAGGTATTACCAGCCAAATGTATTAAAAGTATAAAAGTACTCTGTGCAGTTAAATAGTTCCTCTTAGTGTCTTATTGTTAATTAGGATGTGTTTGTATTCATATTACACCTAAAGGCTGAGGTGAGCGTTTGAATCTATCACATCATCATCATCTTCATCCTGCCAGAAGACACACGCCACTTTCCTGAAGAGTTTTTCCTCATCCTCGCGCCGGTCCGTTTCTCCTGCTTCCGGCATCTAGTCATCACTTCCCAATAAATCCTACTCACAGACCGGTAACCATGGTAACGAAACAATCTACGTTATTCTGACCTCACCCGGCAGTGGTTATAATGTTATGGCTGACCAGTGCATTCTATACCGTGATTGGTTCCAGTGGACAGCTCTGCTACCGGACCTAGTAGCTGGATCCCCCCCCCCCGCTGTGTGTGTGTGTGTGTGTGTGTGTGTGTGATGACAGCATACGTTTTACCCCCCCATGTCACACAAACGCACATTTACGCCACCTGTCCCCGTATACCCCCGCCCCCGTTCCACGAGTCCTACAGCTACGATGAAGAAACAGAAGAGAGGAGGTGATGAAGAGGAGGAGGAGGAGGAGCGGTGAGAAAGCAGAGAAAGGCCTTGTGCTCCTGCCGGCTGTGTGGGGGGGGCAGGAGCGGTTAGCTGAGTGTGAACGCGGTTGTGCTCTGTGGCGCCTGAGTGAACTGTGCAGTTTCTGGCAGTTTTAGTGTTTCCTGTTTCAAAATAAAAGAGGAGACGTTGAGGCGCGAGGAAAGACGGAGGACAGGCGGGATGAAGAAGTACTGCGGCGATGGAAGGAATGACACAGACTCGTTCATTCGGTGATGTTCATCGCCATGAGGGCTGGGGGAGGAGGAGGAGTAAGAGGAGGGGGGGGGGGGGGGGGGGGGGGGGGGGGGGGGGGGGGGGGGGGGGGGGGGGGGGGGGGGGGGGGGGGATGTGCACTGCCGTGGCAAATGTATGACGAAGAAAACATTTTTCTAGTCTTTTTTTTCTCTTTCTTTTTTTTCCGGAGTCAACCACGAGCCATGCACGTCTTCTTAGCTAAGAATGAACCATCGCGACCCCCCCACCACCCCCGCCCCACCCACCCGCTCCCCAAAAACAACCCCCTGTGGGTATGACACAAACGTCTGCACACGTAAGGCAACATTTTTGGTTCTTTGTTCCCTAAAACGGCTCATCCAAACCAAGTGCAAAAAGTCCAAAAGAAGAAGACGAGGGAGGAGACGACAAAAAAAACCGAAGAAGAAGAAGAAGAAGAAGATGAAACGCAACCCGGGTCGACAACTTAATACTGACGGAGAAAATAAATAACAAAAACATTGCCTTCTGCAGTAAATAGCGCTGAAAATGTAGGAGACTTCTTTTTTTTTTTTTTAGTGTGGGGAGACCGGCTGGATCGAGCCCACTGTGCAAAAACCTCTTTAAAGTCCCTAGAAAGACTTCTCCCGTCTGTGAGGAGGCAGAGGAGGAGAAAAAGAGGGGAGACTGGTACTTTTTTTTTCTTCTTTTTTTCTTTTTCCTAGAATGGCTACGTGTTTTCCTCAGAATGGCCACGAATGGAGGCGCCGCCGGCGCGGCTGGAGCGTCACTCCCGCCCGCTGGCCGAGTAGGAGAACTGCGGGAAATGAGGCCTTCGCTCGTTGTCCGCCGCGTCCATCCCGTCCTCGTCGTCTGCGGGAGAGAGGAAGAGGAAGATGAGGATTCAGGTACATAAATGCATGAAGCTTTGATTAAAGGAGCAGTTCAAAGTAATCCAAGCCCCCGCTGACGGGCTGAAGGTTCTTCATCCGCGTTGGCGGCGTTGGACGCCGCCGCGCATGTTTTGTGTGATCTACTCCAGCCGTCTCCACAGACACGCAGAGCTCTGGAGGGAACCTCCTCATCCGGGTCGCGGCCCGTTCTCCACCCTCAAGCAGGCGCGGGGTCATAAGGGCGAGAACCCAACGCCTGAGGAACAGCTAGGCTGCTCTTAGCCCCGCCCCCTCTGTTGTGACTCCACAACTGGTCAACTGGACCTTTGATGACTAATCACTAAATATTGATGCTCTTTAACTTATATTTAATCATTTTGTCTTCTTTCATATTTTATTTATGTTCATGCTGCAAAGTTTTTTGGATTGCTGCTAAAAAATAAAGTATCGTTCCATCCGATGTTACTGGACGTCACGTCGATGCGATGGTTATTTTACACGCCGTCTTCCAGCGTTCTGTGATTCAATGACATCATCGCTTTGATCTCCTCTCACATGGAAACTCTGGGGTCTTTTTCCTCATAAGTACGAGATAAATGTCTTATAATAAGAAGATAAATGTCTGTCTCATAATAACAAGATAAATGTCTTATAATAACAAGATAAATGTCTTATAATAACAAGATAAATGTCTTATAATAACAAGATAAATGTCTTATAATAACAAGATAAATGCCCCATAATAACAAGATAAATGTCTCATAATAACAAGATAAATGTCTCATAATAACAAGATAAATGTCTCATAATAACAAGATAAATGTC